>BSUD01000448.1:14664-26478 GCA_033239045.1 Fagopyrum esculentum | reverse complement strand
TTAAGGGTTGAGGTGATCCTTACCGGCAGATCTGGCGGGTCGACCCGCCAACGGTTAGATTTTTTCAAAATCTGACCGTTGGTTTGATACCTCCTCCCCGAGAACGGATCGCCCCGCTGGGTTTGATTCCGCCGATACATCCGATGAACCTTTTTTTTTTTAAAAAAAAATCGGGTTTAAAAAATACGTCAACCCGCCAGACCCGTCGGGTCACCAACCCGGCTGGTTGGCCAATATGGCGGGTCAGGCGGGTCGCCCTTTCCGGACCCGTGACCCGGCGGGTCCGACCCGTGGACATGACTAGCTGATGCTATTACATCACATTACCAAGGACTCTAAGTTCATCAAAAACCATCTTCCCGAGCCCATGGTCGACGCCATCGACAGACATTTCGACTTCCATCTAGGGGTGCACAAAAAAATCCGATCCGGTTGATCCAATCCATGAATCCGATGATGTGGACTTAAAAATCCGAGTATGATACAATACAATAAATGTCTATCCGAATCTGATTCGACACATTTTTCGGATATTTGTATCGGATATGGAACGAGATTTTAGGCTGTCGGATATCCGATTATTTATATAGATGTGCTTGTTTCATATTTTATAGTACAAAACGTACTTAGCATAGACGGTAGAGTGATCATAATTTTTGTGTTTCATCTAATAAGATTCGTCGTATTTTCCATATTTCATCATATTGTTTTTTAAATTTTGATCAGAATTTGATCGGCCTAAACAACATCTCATAAGCAACATATTGTTTTTTAAAATTTCTATTAGATTCTTTTTTTTTTGAAACGCTGAATTTTTTTTAAAATTTTGATCAAATTCGTTTTATTTTAAAATATCTATTTTGTTTTTGGTTTTATTTTTACAAACGTTTTTCACAAAAATTAAATTCTCTATTTTCTTTTTCTAACAAAATTTCGTTAGTGATAAATTAAGGCCCGTTTGGTTTTATCACCGGAAACGAAAACGGAATGGAAACGAATCTAATCCATATGCATATCCTTATTCATCAAACTTTTTGGAATCATTCCTTGCGATTTGAACTAGTTGGAGTAGTATATGATTAGTTTTGATACCCTAGGGTAACAAAATGGAGGAAAACACATGCATTCTAAATGAAACTCATGGAATGATTCCAAAAAATTTCATGAACAAGACATGCATATGGACTAGATTCATTTCTATTTCGTTTCCGTTTCCGGAGTTCCAACCAAATGGGGGGTAAAAGTTTGTAAATCGTTTTTCTTTGTAAAATAAATTCGTTTTTATTTTTAATACTTGTTTTTTTTTAACAAAATCTTTTTTTTCAACAAAATTTTGATCAAATTTAATTTTTCTAAAATGCCGATTTTTTTAAAAACATTTGTTCAAATTTCGATCGAACTAAACACCATATCATAAGCAACATATTGTTTTGAAATTTTTTGATCAAATACATTTTTGTAACAGCCCAAATTCTCAGAACTCGAAACATTACTGGTTAGGACCTCACAATGGGTCCCGACCTCAGTTGGACAACAAAATTACTAGGATCTTGCAACAAGACACAAATAAGAAAAACCGAAATTCATAAAATAGTATTTTAAAGAGATGAATGCAACAACGTCTAACAGCCTATAGTACTTAAACCACAAAAAGACTAACTGTCTTCAACAAGAAGAAAGAAAACCACAAGGTAAACACCCAACCCCACTCTAAGGAGTACGGAGATCCGGCTGACCACTACTTCCGGATCACTCAGTTGCTGCTATAACTTGCGGTAAATCTAAAAACACAACAGAAGAACCATTAGCTAGTTATCTAAACATTAGAAGAAGAATAATAGCACACACACACACATAACAAAAGTAAACACTAATCATGCTTTCAAACATTCCATTTATTATCTTTACATAGGTCATTCACTCTTACTAATGATACTTATTTTGTGACACGAGGGATTCCCAAACCTCGCCTCCGCCCCCGCGTAACCATCAGGAATGGATCCGATGCATCTCACCGTGTACCTACATGGTCTGGGTATAGAGAACCTCCCAGTCTCCTGGCAGAGTTGGGCAGTGATGTCACGGCCCGTTATACATACACTTGGGCCTTAAAACAGAATAATAACCGTCGTCCTATCAAGTTATTATTATAAACGCACATTGCACACACTAGTATCACTCAACTAGCATCCAGAAACCAGCTAAGTAAGTCGCAAGGACTTACCTGAATCAAATCACAACTCTCTAAAATCTTCACTCGGTCTGCAACCGTGGGAACTCAATCGCTTGTCAAACAAGGCACGTGGATCAAAAACCACCACCCATACTCTTAGAAGTTATAACTTCTAAGATGTACAATCTCATGAAGAGGAAAATATGAAAAAGGCCCTCTTAAGGTAAAATGACTAT
Organism: Fagopyrum esculentum; assembly: GCA_033239045.1. Lineage (NCBI taxonomy): Eukaryota > Viridiplantae > Streptophyta > Magnoliopsida > Caryophyllales > Polygonaceae > Fagopyrum > Fagopyrum esculentum. The sequence continues at coordinate 24,069 of BSUD01000448.1, read as the reverse complement.
TTTACCCCCGATCTCGAAAATCCCAGAATAATCTATAACCGAGTTCCAAATCCTTTCTTGGAACCTAATTTCATAAACTAGTTCTCACAAGATGGTTTGCTAAAGATCTATAGAAGTTAACCAAAATTCTAGTTTTTCTTAAGAGTCGTTAAGATCCGACTTTGGGATAAGATCTAATGCTCCAAAGAAAGATAAAGATTCCGGAATAAAATTTCCAATCTTCTATGATAGGCATACTATACATAGGGGATAAAGATCTCTCGCAAATAATACTAAATCATAACTCTCACATAATTCTCCAAAGTTGGGATAAAAGCTGAAAATCATCATTCAATTTTTCTTGAAAGGAAATTTAACTTTTAATTTGTCATGAGGCAAATGTAAAAGAATATTTGATCACCCGACCAATCCAAATTTCCAACAAACTGGTAGGTTAAATCTTTTTTGTGTGGTGCCTGTGTGAGATAAAATGACCTGTATTGTCTAGAAAATAAAACGGCTATCGGATCTTTGTATAATTAAGTATAAACTATTGAGTAATTTTGTGTAAACACTTGATTATACCATTAAACAAAAAATGATATATCCCTTATTGACATGCATAACATATATCCATCGGTCGATGTAGAACATCAAATAATTCCGTGAGTATCGAGCATCGAGCATCGTCAATGGTTCTTTGTGAGTCAACGGTTGCTATTCTAATGATTATTGTATATTGGACTCAAAACGCACCTAACGATTAATGTAATGACCCATCAAACGACGGCCAAAGATGTTGACATGTGGGGTATCAGGTGCATCCGGTGATTGTTGTGGGTCGGGTCCTGAAGGCACAACACGATCAATGTCATCACCGATCAAATGTTGGCCAAAGAGTTGATCAGGTGGTACATCCGGTGACTGTTGTGGGTCGGGTCCGGAAGGCACCAGACGATCAACGTCATCACCAATCAAATAACGGTCAAAGGTTGCAACTGGAGGACTATCGGGTGATTCTTGTGGGTTGGGTCCAAAAGGCACCAAACGGTCTACGTGATCATAACTTAGTTGTTGGCCAAAGAATTTAGTAGGTGGAGGGTCTGGCGCATCTGGCGATTGTTGGGGGTCAGGCCCAGACGGCACAACACGGTCAACATGATCAACGGGTGACCTGTCGGGTGTATCGGGTGATTGTTCTGAGCTAGGCCCAGAAGGCACCACACGATCTACATGATCACCAATAAGTTGGTGGCCAAAGAATCTAGTAGGTGGAGGATCTGGTGCATCCGGAGATTGTTGTGGGTCAGGTCCAGACGGCACGACACGGTCAACATGATCAATGGATGACCTATCGGGTGTATCGGGCGATTGTTCTGAGCTAGGCCCAGAAGGCACCACACGGTCTACATGATCACCAATAAGTTGGTGGCCAAAGAATCTAGTAGGTGGAGGATCTGGTGCATCCGGAGATTGTTGTGGGTCAGGCCCAGACGGCACGACACGGTCAACATGATCAATGGATGACCTATCGGGTGTATCGGGCGATTGTTCTGAGCTAGGCCCAGAAGGCACCACACGGTCTACATGATCACCAATAAGTTGTTGGCCAAAGAATCTAGTAGGTGGAGGGTCTGGCGCATCGGGAGATTGTTGTGGATCAGGCCCAGACGGCACAACACGATCAACAGATGATCTATCGGGTGCATCGGGTGATTGTTCTGCGCTAGGCCCAGAAGGCACGACACGTTCAGGATGAACTAGTAGGTTGGTTTGCCTGGGATGAAGCACCACAAGAGGAGTTCCGTCGTCCGACCATATTGTTCCTTCCTTAACTATTAAGCCCAAAACGGACGTAGAAGGTGATAATAAACAAAGAAGGGCTAGTAAAAGACTAAAATTGGTCTTCATATTTGTGGTCGAATCGATTTGTGTTTTGTGTTATGATCATAAACACATTTATATAGTTAGTCTCATTGGTGTGATTTGTATCGGTGAACATTAGTTAATATTCTAAATTCAAAGTATTGAGTAAAATGGGTATTTTCAAATTGCAATTTTTACCTTTTGAAACAAATATCCTCGAAATAAATGTAGGATCCTCGTTCGTTTTTATGTCTGGTTGTAAACCTATTTGATGAAGTTGACGATTTGTATCAATTTATATTACATTTATTTCTTTGGTGCATAGTGATATATGGTCAATCTTCTAGAATATAGATTACATAGGAAGTGAATGCATATTGTGCTTGTATAATGTATGTGACATGCTCTTAGATGCATGCACTTTATTTGATTTGTAATCGAGAACCTATATGGCTATATTTCAATTTAGTGCATTTTATGTAAGATTTCAATGTAAAGATTAACATATTACATTTTGCTAGTTTTACATTTGCTGATGCTAAGCATGTCCACGGGTCACGGTTTACCCGTGACCCGGTGGGTTTCGACCAGGCGGGTCCGGGTTCCGTCGGATTACGGGTGCGGTTAAGGGTTGAGGTGATCCTTACCGGCAGATCTGGCGGGTCGACCCGCCAACGGTTAGATTTTTTCAAAATCTGACCGTTGGTTTGATACCTCCTCCCCGAGAACGGATCGCCCCGCTGGGTTTGATTCCGCCGATACATCCGATGAACCTTTTTTTTTTTAAAAAAAAATCGGGTTTAAAAAATACGTCAACCCGCCAGACCCGTCGGGTCACCAACCCGGCTGGTTGGCCAATATGGCGGGTCAGGCGGGTCGCCCTTTCCGGACCCGTGACCCGGCGGGTCCGACCCGTGGACATGACTAGCTGATGCTATTACATCACATTACCAAGGACTCTAAGTTCATCAAAAACCATCTTCCCGAGCCCATGGTCGACGCCATCGACAGACATTTCGACTTCCATCTAGGGGTGCACAAAAAAATCCGATCCGGTTGATCCAATCCATGAATCCGATGATCTGGACTTAAAAATCCGAGTCTGATACAATACAATAAATGTCTATCCGAATCTGATTCGACATTTTTCGGATATTCGTATCGGATATGGAACGAGATTTTAGGCTGTCGGATATCCGATTATTTATATAGATATGCTTGTTTTATATTTTATAGTACAAAACGTACTTAGCATAGACGGTAGAGTGATCATAATTTTCGTGTTTCATCTAATAAGATTCGTCGTATTTTCCATATTTCATCGTATTGTTTTTTAAATTTTGATCAGAATTTTATCGGCCTAAACAACATCTCATAAGCAACATATTGTTTTTTTGAAATTTCTATTAGATTCTTTTTTTTTGAAACGCTGAATTTTTTTTAAAATTTTGATCAAATTCGTTTTATGTTAAAGTATCTATTTTGTTTTTGTTTTTATTTTTACAAACATTTTTCACAAAAATTAAATTCTCTATTTTCTTTTTCTAACAAAATTTCGTTAGTGATAAATTAAGGCCCGTTTGGTTTTATCACCGGAAACGAAAACGGAATGGAAACGAATCTAATCCATATGCATATCCTTATTCATCAAACTTTTTGGAATCATTCCTTGCGATTTGAACTAGTTGGAGTAGTATATGATTAGTTTTGATACCCTAGGGTAACAAAATGGAGGAAAACACATGCATTCTAAATGAAACTCATGGAATGATTCCAAAAAATTTCATGAACAAGACATGCATATGGACTAGATTCATTTCTATTTCGTTTCCGTTTCCGGAGTTCCAACCAAATGGGGGGTAAAAGTTTGTAAATCGTTTTTCTTTGTAAAATAAATTCGTTTTTATTTATAATACTTGTTTTTTTTAACAAAATCTTTTTTTTCAACAAAATTTTGATCAAATTTAATTTTTCTAAAATGCCGATTTTTTTAAAAACATTTGTTCAAATTTCGATCGAACTAAACACCATATCATAAGCAACATATTGTTTTGAAATTTTTTGATCAAATACATTTTTGTAACAACCCAAATTCTCAGAACTCGGGACATTACTGGTTAGGACCTCACAATGGGTCCCGATCTCAGTTGGACAACAATATTACTAGGATCTTGCAACAAGACACAAATAAGAAAAACCGAAATTCATAAAATAGTATTTTAAAGAGATGAATGCAACAACGTCTAACAACCTATAGTACTTAAACCACAAAAAGACTAACTGTCTTCAACAAGAAGAAAGAAAACCACAAGGTAAACACCCAACCCCACTCTAAGGAGTACGGAGATCCGGCTGACCACTACTTCCGGATCACTCAGTTGCTGCTATAACTTGCGGTAAATCTAAAAACACAACAGAAGAACCATTAGCTAGTTATCTAAACATTAGAAGAAGAATAATAGCACACACACACACATAACAAAAGTAAACACTAATCATGCTTTCAAACATTCCATTTATTATCTTTACATAGGTCATTCACTCTTACTAATGATACTTATTTTGTGACACGAGGGATTCCCAAACCTCGCCTCCGCCCCCGCGTAACCATCAGGAATGGATCCGATGCATCTCACCGTGTACCTACATGGTCTGGGTATAGAGAACCTCCCAGTCTCCTGGCAGAGTTGGGCAGTGATGTCACGGCCCGTTATACATACACTTGGGCCTTAAAACAGAATAATAACCGTCGTCCTATCAAGTTATTATTATAAACGCACATTGCACACACCACTATTATCACTCAACTAGCATCCAGAAACCAGCTAAGTAAGTCGCAAGGACTTACCTGAATCAAATCACAACTCTCTAAAATCTTCACTCGGTCTGCAACCGTGGGAACTCAATCGCTTGTCAAACAAGGCACGTGGATCAAAAACCACCACCCATACTCTTAGAAGTTATAACTTCTAAGATGTACAATCTCATGAAGAGGAAAATATGAAAAAGGCCCTCTTAAGGTAAAATGACTATTTTACCCCCGATCTCGAAAATCCCAGAATAATCTATAACCGAGTTCCAAATCCTTTCTTGGAACCTAATTTCATAAACTAGTTCTCACAAGATGGTTTGCTAAAGATCTATAGAAGTTAACCAAAATTCTAGTTTTTCTTAAGAGTCGTTAAGATCCGACTTTGGGATAAGATCTAATGCTCCAAAGAAAGATAAAGATTCCGGAATAAAATTTCCAATCTTCTATGATAGGCATACTATACATAGGGGATAAAGATCTCTCGCAAATAATACTAAATCATAACTCTCACATAATTCTCCAAAGTTGGGATAAAAGCTGAAAATCATCATTCAATTTTTCTTGAAAGGAAATTTAACTTTTAATTTGTCATGAGGCAAATGTAAAAGAATATTTGATCACCCGACCAATCCAAATTTCCAACAAACTGGTAGGTTAAATCTTTTTTGTGTGGTGCCTGTGTGAGATAAAATGACCTGTATTGTCTAGAAAATAAAACGGCTATCGGATCTTTGTATAATTAAGTATAAACTATTGAGTAATTTTGTGTAAACACTTGATTATACCATTAAACAAAAAATGATATATCCCTTATTGACATGCATAACATATATCCATCGGTCGATGTAGAACATCAAATAATTCCGTGAGTATCGAGCATCGAGCATCGTCAATGGTTCTTTGTGAGTCAACGGTTGCTATTCTAATGATTATTGTATATTGGACTCAAAACGCACCTAACGATTAATGTAATGACCCATCAAACGACGGCCAAAGATGTTGACATGTGGGGTATCAGGTGCATCCGGTGATTGTTGTGGGTCGGGTCCTGAAGGCACAACACGATCAATGTCATCACCGATCAAATGTTGGCCAAAGAGTTGATCAGGTGGTACATCCGGTGACTGTTGTGGGTCGGGTCCGGAAGGCACCAGACGATCAACGTCATCACCAATCAAATAACGGTCAAAGGTTGCAACTGGAGGACTATCGGGTGATTCTTGTGGGTTGGGTCCAAAAGGCACCAAACGGTCTACGTGATCATAACTTAGTTGTTGGCCAAAGAATTTAGTAGGTGGAGGGTCTGGCGCATCTGGCGATTGTTGGGGGTCAGGCCCAGACGGCACAACACGGTCAACATGATCAACGGGTGACCTGTCGGGTGTATCGGGTGATTGTTCTGAGCTAGGCCCAGAAGGCACCACACGATCTACATGATCACCAATAAGTTGGTGGCCAAAGAATCTAGTAGGTGGAGGATCTGGTGCATCCGGAGATTGTTGTGGGTCAGGTCCAGACGGCACGACACGGTCAACATGATCAATGGATGACCTATCGGGTGTATCGGGCGATTGTTCTGAGCTAGGCCCAGAAGGCACCACACGGTCTACATGATCACCAATAAGTTGGTGGCCAAAGAATCTAGTAGGTGGAGGATCTGGTGCATCCGGAGATTGTTGTGGGTCAGGCCCAGACGGCACGACACGGTCAACATGATCAATGGATGACCTATCGGGTGTATCGGGCGATTGTTCTGAGCTAGGCCCAGAAGGCACCACACGGTCTACATGATCACCAATAAGTTGTTGGCCAAAGAATCTAGTAGGTGGAGGGTCTGGCGCATCGGGAGATTGTTGTGGATCAGGCCCAGACGGCACAACACGATCAACAGATGATCTATCGGGTGCATCGGGTGATTGTTCTGCGCTAGGCCCAGAAGGCACGACACGTTCAGGATGAACTAGTAGGTTGGTTTGCCTGGGATGAAGCACCACAAGAGGAGTTCCGTCGTCCGACCATATTGTTCCTTCCTTAACTATTAAGCCCAAAACGGACGTAGAAGGTGATAATAAACAAAGAAGGGCTAGTAAAAGACTAAAATTGGTCTTCATATTTGTGGTCGAATCGATTTGTGTTTTGTGTTATGATCATAAACACATTTATATAGTTAGTCTCATTGGTGTGATTTGTATCGGTGAACATTAGTTAATATTCTAAATTCAAAGTATTGAGTAAAATGGGTATTTTCAAATTGCAATTTTTACCTTTTGAAACAAATATCCTCGAAATAAATGTAGGATCCTCGTTCGTTTTTATGTCTGGTTGTAAACCTATTTGATGAAGTTGACGATTTGTATCAATTTATATTACATTTATTTCTTTGGTGCATAGTGATATATGGTCAATCTTCTAGAATATAGATTACATAGGAAGTGAATGCATATTGTGCTTGTATAATGTATGTGACATGCTCTTAGATGCATGCACTTTATTTGATTTGTAATCGAGAACCTATATGGCTATATTTCAATTTAGTGCATTTTATGTAAGATTTCAATGTAAAGATTAACATATTACATTTTGCTAGTTTTACATTTGCTGATGCTAAGCATGTCCACGGGTCACGGTTTACCCGTGACCCGGTGGGTTTCGACCAGGCGGGTCCGGGTTCCGTCGGATTACGGGTGCGTTTAAGGGTTGAGGTGATCCTTACCGGCAGATCTGGCGGGTCGACCCGCCAACGGTTAGATTTTTTCAAAATCTGACCGTTGGTTTGATACCTCCTCCCCGAGAACGGATCGCCCCGCTGGGTTTGATTCCGCCGATACATCCGATGAACCTTTTTTTTTTTAAAAAAAAATCGGGTTTAAAAAATACGTCAACCCGCCAGACCCGTCGGGTCACCAACCCGGCTGGTTGGCCAATATGGCGGGTCAGGCGGGTCGCCCTTTCCGGACCCGTGACCCGGCGGGTCCGACCCGTGGACATGACTAGCTGATGCTATTACATCACATTACCAAGGACTCTAAGTTCATCAAAAACCATCTTCCCGAGCCCATGGTCGACGCCATCGACAGACATTTCGACTTCCATCTAGGGGTGCACAAAAAAATCCGATCCGGTTGATCCAATCCATGAATCCGATGATCTGGACTTAAAAATCCGAGTCTGATACAATACAATAAATGTCTATCCGAATCTGATTCGACATTTTTCGGATATTCGTATCGGATATGGAACGAGATTTTAGGCTGTCGGATATCCGATTATTTATATAGATATGCTTGTTTTATATTTTATAGTACAAAACGTACTTAGCATAGACGGTAGAGTGATCATAATTTTCGTGTTTCATCTAATAAGATTCGTCGTATTTTCCATATTTCATCGTATTGTTTTTTAAATTTTGATCAGAATTTTATCGGCCTAAACAACATCTCATAAGCAACATATTGTTTTTTTGAAATTTCTATTAGATTCTTTTTTTTTGAAACGCTGAATTTTTTTTAAAATTTTGATCAAATTCGTTTTATGTTAAAGTATCTATTTTGTTTTTGTTTTTATTTTTACAAACATTTTTCACAAAAATTAAATTCTCTATTTTCTTTTTCTAACAAAATTTCGTTAGTGATAAATTCAGGGCCCGTTTGGTTTTATCACTGGAAACGAAAACGGAATGGAAACGAATCTAATCCATATGCATATCCTTATTCATCAAACTTTTTGGAATCATTCCTTGCGATTTGAACTAGTTGGAGTAGTATATGATTAGTTTTGATACCCTAGGATAACAAAATGGAGGAAAACACATGCATTCTAAATGAAACTCATGGAATGATTCCAAAAAATTTCATGAACAAGACATGCATATGGACTAGATTCATTTCCATTCCGTTTCCGTTTCCGGAGTTCCAACCAAATGGGGGGTAAAAGTTTGTAAATCGTTTTTCTTTGTAAAAGAAATTCGTTTTTATTTTTAATACTTGTTTTTTTTAACAAAATCTTTTTTTTCAACAAAATTTTGATCAAATTTAATTTTTCTAAAATGCCGATTTTTTTAAAAAGATTTGTTCAAATTTCGATCGAACTAAACACCATATCATAAGCAACATATTGTTTTGAAATTTTTTGATCAAATACATTTTTGTAACAGCCCAAATTCTCAGAACTCGGGACATTACTGGTTAGGACCTCACAATGGGTCCCGATCTCAGTTGGACAACAATATTACTAGGATCTTGCAACAAGACACAAATAAGAAAAACCGAAATTCATAAAATAGTATTTTAAAGAGATGAATGCAACAACGTCTAACAACCTATAGTACTTAAACCACAAAAAGACTAACTGTCTTCAACAAGAAGAAAGAAAACCACAAGGTAAACACCCAACCCCACTCTAAGGAGTACGGAGATCCGGCTGACCACTACTTCCGGATCACTCAGTTGCTGCTATAACTTGCGGTAAATCTAAAAACACAACAGAAGAACCATTAGCTAGTTATCTAAACATTAGAAGAAGAATAATAGCACACACACACACATAACAAAAGTAAACACTAATCATGCTTTCAAACATTCCATTTATTATCTTTACATAGGTCATTCACTCTTACTAATGATACTTATTTTGTGACACGAGGGATTCCCAAACCTCGCCTCCGCCCCCGCGTAACCATCAGGAATGGATCCGATGCATCTCACCGTGTACCTACATGGTCTGGGTATAGAGAACCTCCCAGTCTCCTG
>BSUD01000447.1:0-11315 GCA_033239045.1 Fagopyrum esculentum | reverse complement strand
GAATTGAAGAATTGCTGTTAGCGATCTTCGCGTTTGTGCAAGATCGAAGTTCTTGGAGGATTTTGCAAGGAGATTTCTCTTCTTGCTTAGGTTTGATTTAGGATCGGATTGACATCCCGTTTCCTTTCTTTCCTAAGGTTGTGATTGCTTATTCCGACTTGAATCTTTTGATAAACACTGATCTCGATTGTGATTTTGAGATTGTTTGGAGATTATTGATAGTTCTTGAAAGTTTCCATCTTTTATCTTTTAAATCTTGAATTGATATCAATATGACTGTTATTGGCTAAAAACCCTTAACAATTCTAAGGTGAAGGGTTGATAGTTGTGGCTTAGATGATGATAGATCGATCGCAAACAGATTAGACCCTGAGAGTTAGAGAATTGTCGCCGATAAACCCTAAATTACGGGCTGTTCTTGAGTTCCACGACCGTGGAATCTCAAGATCCAACCGTAATTCCCTCGAGTTTACGAGCCTGCTTTTACCTTAATTCAAAGTTAAAGATTTGCTTTAGCTTAGTTTAGACTTGTCTTTTCTAGGTGGTAGTGAAGCCTCAACAACCTCTACCTCAATTGTGAGTCTCAACAACCTCAATCGGATAAGTTAGTCTTGATCTTTAGGTTATAGGTTTGGGTATTTGACGCTAATCCTTGCCTTTAGAACCTTTCTATATTGAGCCTCATCAACCTGTATAGGAAGAGTCTTTTAGGTGAGCTATATAAGGTTTCGGAACCTCAACCGTACGATTACTTTACATTAGTATACCTTTGCATATCTTAACTCTTTCTTTACATCATTAGTATATCTTGAATCGATTGCCACAGCTGGACACTTGGATCCTTAGGATTGTTGTTTTCCCAATATCTGCAAACTCTCATATTTACCGCTTGATAACCTGAAATCGAGTTCGTTCCACCCAAATCCCTGTGTTCGATACTCTGGAATTCTTGCTTAACTATATCGATCCGTACACTGCGGGTTCGCTTGCTTGATTCTAGTTTTATAAATTTAAAGCTTATTTGCACACACCTCTAGGGGCGAACAAGTTTTTGGCGCCGTTGCCGGGGATTTGACTTCGACCGAACCCGGTAGCCGGTTATCAAGCTTGGGAGCTTGCTCTCGTTATTTGATTTTTCTTTGAGTGCATGCGCAGGTCTAGGAACACCGAAGATCTCTTACCTCTTGATCAAGAGTTAGAGAAAACCTTGAGGCAAAAGCGCAAGGAAAAGAGGATGGCTCAAGAGAACGAAAGCGATCTTCAAACTAAGTTGGCGGAGAAGGAAGCTCAACTCCGATGGAATGAGTCTTTCCTCCAAGACGAAATGGATCGTCATCAAACTCAAGTTAACGGTCTACAAGACGTGATCGCCCAAATGACGATAAAGATGAGCGATCTTGAAAATAAAGTGGGGAAGAAGTCCTCGAGAAGAAGGACAAGGTCTAGAAGAAGAACCCACTCATCCACCGATGATAGTGATTCTTCCATGCCTCCGCTAGAAGAGATTGATCCCACGATCAATATAAATCCTTTCAATCAACAAGGAGCTGCTAACCGCCGCATTCCACCTAGGAATGTGAGGGTCGAACGTGTGGATAATGAGCCGAGAACTCTTGGCCAGCGGATGGATCCAACACAACAACCACGCCGCTTAGGTGTGAACTTTGATGCTGAAGATGTACAAGGGTTTAGCTTCAACCCTCAAGTTATCACTCTTGTTCGCCAAAGCCAATTTGGCGGTACAAGCACCGAATCTCCACACCAACACTTGCAAAACTTTGAGTGTATGATGGAGACAATGAGACCAAAGAGCGCCACTACCAACAGCTATAAGCTCAAACCTTTCTTTTTCTCTTTGAAAGGGAAAGCACTATCTTGGTACCAAGCTCTTCCTAGTGGAAAGCTAGAGACGTGGGAAGACCTCTCCGCAGAGTTTCTCACCAAGTTCTTTCCGCCCTCCAAAATGGCGGAACTTCGAGGTAAGATTAATGCTTTTTCTATGAGACCTAACGAAAGTTTGTTTCAATCTTGGGAAAGGTTTCAGGATTTGCTCTTGGATTGCCCTCATCATGGCATATCCAAGCTTGCCTTGCTGGAAATTTACTACAAGGGGCTGGATGCGGGAACGCAATTCAACCTTCAATCCCTCTCATGCGGAACGTTCATGGACATGAGAGAAGATGACGCTTGGGACTTCATTGAGAAGCAAGCAAGAGTCATAGAGAAGTATTCCCACCGGAAAGTGGAGGGAAATCGTGTGGAGCAAGGAGCGAAGCTCACACATGAAGCTCAAAATCAGATTTTCTCCCTCAACAATGAGATCAAAGAGCTGAAGGAGACTATCAAGACCAACTTCCCAAAGCAACAAGAGAAGGATGTTGGCTATTTGGGCAACAACAACGGCGGTGATAACACCAACCGCAACAACAATAACCGGAACAATAACCGGAACAACAATTGGAATGGGAACAACAACAACCGGAACAACAACAATTGGAACAACAATCGGGGTTCGAACAACAACAATTGGCGCTCCAATCAACAAAATTCTGGTAACTCCTATCCTTCCAATTCCAATTCACTAACTCCACCCTCTTCTTCCTCTACTCCTTTGAAAAGCCAGGGGCAATCATCAAATGGAGGAAACAATACGGGAAAGGAGAAGCCGGATCCCATGCTGGAAACGATCTTGGGAAAGCTTCAAGGGTTGGAGAACCGCATCATCAAGGTTGATGATCAAATTTCTAAGGTTGACAAAGCTCAAAAGGTTTTGGAAAATCAAATGTTCAACCATGCGGAGGAAGTTCCTAGAAATCAAGGAAAACTTCCAGGAAAGACGGAGGACAACCCTAAGGGAAGGGTAATGGCGATTACAACTAGGAGCGGAGTGACTACCACCGATCCGCAGCCTGCGTTTGTTGAAGTCCCCGTAGAGAAAGGCGAAGAAAAGGGGAAGGAAAAGGAGGACGTCTATGTTCCCCCTCCAGCTTTCAAACCTCCCCTACCGTTCCCTCAATCTAGAGCGCGAGCGCGCCTAGACAAGCAATTCGGTAAGTTCATAGAACTCATGAGAAAACTGCACATTAATATACCTTTTATTGATGCCATTGTAGGTATGCCGGCTTATGGCAAGTTCTTGAAGGAGCTCCTCACTAACAAGAGGAAGCTAGAAGATTTCGGAGAGGTCAAGATGAGTTCGGATTCTTCGGATCTCATCAAGACTATGAAGGAGAAAATGCCCCCAAAGCTGAAAGATCCGGGGTCATTTTGCATCCCCATTGGAGTGGGAGAAGTCACATATGACGCTTTATGTGACTTAGGAGCAAGTGTGAGCATCATACCACTTGCATTGTGCAGGAAGATCGGTTTAGGCGACCCTAAACCAGTGAAAATGACGCTATACATGGCGGATCGATCCATTACTCGTCCCGTCGGCATTGTAGAAGACGTCCCGGTCAAGCTAGGCAAGTTCTTTGTCCCCATTGATTTTGTCGTGCTTGACATTCCTGCGGATAGCCCGGTCCCGATCATACTCGGAAGACCGTTTCTTGCAACCTCCGGCTGCATGGTCGATTGCAAGAATGGGAGACTCGCCTTTGACATTGGGGAAGAGAAAGTAGAGTTCGTTCTTTCCACTCTAGTGAAGGAGCCAATCTTTGATGAGGATATTTACAATGTCCAAGACGAAGAAGGTTTATCAAGGGAGGAGGTAAGTGCGATTCTCTTTAACGATCCTTTGCAAAAGGTTATTACTATGAGTCTAACCGATGTAGGAGGAGAAGAAGAGTGCAAAGAGGAAATTGAAGCCTTAGAGGCACAAGAAGAGATGCATGAAGTGGAGTTTGAGAAACTCCACGACGAGGCTGAAAACACTCGAATCCACGGTCATACTCTGTATTCCACGGCCGTGGATTCCATGACCAAATTCGACCTCCATTCCAGAGGATATTACGGCCGTGGAAAACCAGAGGAAACCGTGATTTTGACCGTGGAAAAGGACGATCGACACACTTCTTCAACTTCCTCAAATCCTTCTCCAAACCATTCAACATCCTTAGAAGCTTCTAAGGAAACATCGGAAGCCCCTCAAGGATCATTAGAAGCTCCGAAAGCAATGGAACTCAAACCACTTCCTACTCATCTAAGGTACGCTTTTCTTGGATCTAATTCTACCTTCCCGGTTATCGTTAGTTCCGAATTAAGCATAGATGAACATGAACAGTTCATGATTGTCCTTAGGAAACATAGAAAAGCCATAGGCTATACTATTGAGGACTTAGTAGGAATTAAACCCTCCTTATGTATGCACAAAATACTAATGGAGGAGGACTTTAGAACTTCAAGACAACCTCAAAGGCGGTTGAATCCGACCATGAAGGAGGTTGTCAAGAAGGAAATTCTTAAACTTCTTGATGCAGGTATCATCTATCCTATCTCCGATAGCAAGTGGGTGAGCCCGGTTCAAGTAGTTCCAAAGAAGGGAGGAATGACGGTCATCACCAATAAGAACAACGAACTCATTCCTACCCGAACCGTGACTGGATGGCGAATGTGCATAGACTACCGCAAGCTCAACAATGCAACGCGGAAGGATCACTTTCCATTGCCATTCATCGATCAAATGCTTGAAAGGTTAGCACAACATTCATACTTTTGCTACCTTGACGGTTATAGTGGTTTCTTTCAGATCCCGATACATCCGGATGATCAAGAGAAGACCACATTCACGTGCCCTTGGGGTACGTTCGCCTATTGGAGAATGCCGTTCGGGCTTTGCAACGCCCCGGCCACCTTTCAACGGTGCATGATGGCCATCTTCTCCGAATATGTAGAGGAAATCATGGAAGTCTTCATGGACGACTTCTCCGTTTACGGTTCCTCTTTTAACGATTGTCTTTCTAACCTTTCCCTTGTTTTGCAAAGATGTGAAGACACTAACCTAGTTCTTAATTGGGAGAAGTGTCAATTCATGGTTAAGGAAGGAATCGTTTTAGGTCACTTAGTCTCTAGTAGAGGGATAGAGGTAGACAAAGCTAAGATAGAGACCATAGAGAAACTTCCTCCCCCAGTTTCGGTGAAGGGAATAAGAAGTTTCCTAGGACATGCTGGATTTTATAGACGTTTCATTCAAGACTTTTCTAAGATATCAAAGCCTCTCACTAATCTATTGATGAAGGATGCGGTTTTTGAGTTTTCACAGGAATGTCTAGACGCGTTCAACACCATCCGGCAAGCTCTAATTTCAGCACCCATTATCCAACCACCGGATTGGACTCTCCCCTTCGAGATTATGTGCGATGCTAGTGACGTAGCCATTGGAGCTGTTCTTGGGCAACGAAAGGAAGGACGAACCCACGCCATATACTACGCTAGCAAGACGCTAGACGAAGCCCAGCTCAACTACGCCACTACGGAAAAAGAGTTTCTAGCCATTGTCTATGCTATTGACAAGTTTCGCTCTTATCTTGTAGGTGCAAAGGTGATTGTCTACACGGATCATGCTGCGATCCGATACCTCCTTGCAAAGAAAGATGCGAAGCCAAGGCTGATTAGATGGATTCTTCTCCTACAAGAATTCGATCTTGAGATCCGCGACAAGAAAGGCTCGGAAAATTCTGTTGCGGATCATTTGAGTCGTCTAACACATCTAGAGGACGATCATTTACCTATTGATGACTCCTTTCCGGACGAACACCTACACATCATAGAGGAGTGCATCAAGGTAGTCTCCAAAGGTAACGAACCATGGTTTGCTGATTTTCTTAACTATTTGGTTTGCCAGGAGATACCACCCGGACTATCATACGCACAAAGGAAGAAGTTCTTCAAGGACGTCCGGGAATACCATTGGAACGAGCCTCTCCTCTTTAAGAGAGGTCCGGATGGCATCATCCGGCGATGCGTGCCGGAAGATGAGATGCAAAGTGTCATCCGTCATTGTCATTCACTACCTTGTGGAGGACACGCTAGTTCGAACAAAACTAGCGCAAAGGTATTGCAATCTGGATTCTATTGGCCTACTTTATTTAAAGATGTGCAATCCTTTGTTTCTTGTTGCGATGCTTGTCAAAGAACAGGCAATATCTCTAGAAGGAACGAGATGCCCCTCAACAACATCCAAGAGGTGGAGATTTTCGACGTTTGGGGAGTCGATTTTATGGGACCATTCCCTTCTTCTTGTGGAAACCAATACATACTATTGGCGGTAGATTATGTCTCTAGATGGGTCGAAGCAATTGCCTCTCCCACAAATGATGCCATGGTAGTGGTCAAGTTCTTCAACAAGACCATCTTTCCGCGATTCGGGACGCCAAGGACGATCATTAGTGATGGAGGTTCTCACTTCATAGCCCGTCGCTTTGAAGCTCTTCTAGCCAAGTATGGGGTTACTCACAAGATCGCTACCCCTTACCATCCACAAACGAGTGGACAAGTTGAGATCTCAAATAGGGAGATCAAAGGAATTCTAGAGAAGACGGTTTCAAGGACTAGGAAGGATTGGTCCTTGAAACTAGATGATGCATTGTGGGCATACCGGACTGCATACAAGACTCCCATAGGAACCACACCATACAACCTTGTGTATGGGAAATCTTGTCATTTACCGGTAGAGCTGGAGCACAAAGCGTTTTGGGCTATCAAATGGCTGAATTTCGGCATGAAGGAAGCGGGAGAGAAGCGTCTCCTAGACATCAATGAGCTGGATGAACTCCGTTTGAACGCCTATGAAAACGCTAAGATCTACAAGGAAAGGGCAAAGTGTTGGCATGATGAGCATATCATCCCAAAGGACTTCCAAGAAGGAGATCAAGTTCTCCTCTTCAATTCGAGACTTCGCCTCTTTCCAGGTAAGTTAAAATCTCGTTGGACCGGACCTTTTCTAATTAAGCGTATTTTCCCCCATGGTGCAGTTGAAGTATGAGGTGAAGCTAGCGGAAGTTTCAAGGTGAACAGTCAACGACTCAAGAAGTACTCGCCGGAACTCCAAACTGAGGAGTTTGCACCTACCGCACTCGAATAAGTGCGAGAATGGTCTAGCTACGGACCTTAAACAAAGCGCTTCTTGGGAGGCAACCCAAGGTATTGCATTTTCGTTTTTGCTTTCGATTCATAGTTTAGCTTAGAATAGAAGTTTTTGCTTTATTTTTGCCTCGATTTCTCCCGGTATGTTCGTGTTTTTGGTTGTAGGATCGATGGAAAAGGAGAAAGGAGGGAAAATGTCAAAAAGAAGTGACGAAATTTGGACTTTGAAGCTTTACAGAGAGTTCCACGGTCTAAATTACGGTCGTCATAGCTACAGTGACCGTAATTCTCAAAGGCCTGTGAAAAATCACAAAAATTACGGGTCCGTACATTTCCACGGCCGTGGAATGCCCCGATAGACCGTGATTTTTGAAATTTTGCCTGCGAGTATCAAAGCCACACTTCACCACAAAAACACCACAAAACCCCCAATTTCCACGCCCTAAATACCGAAAACACGCAGCCCCTCCCAAATCTTCGTTCTCTAATCGTTTTTAACGATTCTTCCTCCTAAACTGAAGCAAATCCAACCAAGAACAAGATCCAAGCAACAAATCGCGTGGAAAACGAACAACAAACCCGCATTTTGGATTTCTCAATCCGAAAAAGAGGTTTTTGCTCTCTTCTTGATTCTAGTCGTTTTTGTTCGTTTTTGTTAGAGATTTTTAGGAAGAACTGATTGAGATTGGAAGAAATTAGATTAGGACTGCTTGTTGTGGAGTTTGATTGCTGATTTGCTGAGAATTGAGAATTACTGTGTCGAATCACGGTCTGCATAGGTTCCACGGCCGTGGTTTTGGGAAGAACAGACCGTAATTTTCAACAGAATGGACTTTGTGAGGAGAGTTTCGGGAAGGATTAAGGAAAAGAAAGGGGAGCAGAATAAGAAGAGAAAGGGTAACCCCTCCACATCTAGGGCACCACCACCCTCATCTCCCTTACCCCCATCCTCACCTTCACCTCCATCTTCACCCCCTCCTCCTAGCATACCGATCATACACGAAAACCACCAAGCTGCATTTGAGAGGATAGAAAAGAGGGCAGTGATTGGCCCTAGGTACTTGTTGTTGGAGGATCTACATCCTCTCAACATTGTAGATGACCTCACATGGCTCTTGGATAGAGCCGGTTTGCTTGTCTTCACGAACATTCGTGAAGACGCTTATGAGGAGATCACCCGAGAGGTTGTGACGTCTTTCGAGCACAGCCCTGTTGATAGGACCGTCTCCTTCCGCCTCATGAATCAAGACTACCAATTGAGTATTGTTGAGTTCGGGACCATCTTTGGGTTCCATGAGACCTACAACGGTCGCCTCCCTAGGAACGTTTCCGCTAAAGATTTTTGGGAGGATGTGGCGATGATCTATGCCGACGAGGACCGTTGGCATCCAGCTGATACCAAGGCCAAATTGATGTACCATTTGGCCTTGAAGATAGCTCACCGTGTTCTCTCGGAGTGTCTCTTTCCTAGGACGGAGACGCCCCAAAAGATCAAGACGAATGAGCTATTCCTTCTCTATGCTATGCTTCATGGATGCCGCGCCGATTGTGCTACTCTTTTGGCGGCAACAATGAGCAAGCTCAAGAACAAATCGAGAGGGAACATTGGGTATGGTGGGATAGTGACCCACATAGCTAGGACTTTTGGAGTGGACTTCTCGGCTTGCACACGTATACCGGCAGTTCCATTAGGGCTACACGCTTTCATGGTTAGGGGACTCATCTTCCCCACACATAGAGGTCCGCCTTATGCGGGCATGCCCTGGGAGAGTAGGACCGGCAAGGGTATTGAGTGGCTGCCGGAGTATTCCATTGTGGCGGGACGCCACAACTGGAAGGAGACGTTCACTGCGATGCATGCGAACAGGCTTGTAGCTCCCCCTTACGTTCCACCGCCGGTAGTAGATGAGAAGGATATGGGAGAGCAGTATGAGAGTGGTGGAGGAGCAGAGCAGGAGTTCGGCACGTTTCCGGATCAGCCGGATGCGGGCCAGGGTGTACCTAGACGCTCTCCGCGTCCAGCTAGAGCTTCAGGCTCGACATCTCGCCGCGCTAGCGTGAGCGAGAGGCCCACGTGGATGACTACACCTCCCACCTGGTACGAGACACCTCCTCCTTGGTCCACTACGCAGCCAGCAGCACCACCACCACCAGCACCGCAGCCAGCACCAGCAGATGCTCCCGGATGGTATGATCACCCCCCTGGGTGGTATGAGAGGATGCCGGATTGGGCTACCGGACTTTCAGAGAGAGTCGGAGCATTAGAGATCCGGGCGGACGCTAGAGATGGACGTTTGGACGACCTCGACCACATGATGAGGGACGTCTACCGCCAGCAGTTTGGGCGGTACTACGATCCGAGTTTCTCTCCATTTCCACCTCCACCGGCACCGCAGTGATAGATGACCGGACAGCTCGTTTTAGACATTCCCGCCACCATTTGTGAGTTTTCTTTTGCTTCCTTTCTTTTGTTCTTTCTTGTGAACATTAGGGACAATGTTCGTCCTAAGTATGGGGTGGGATGTACTAAATGTTTGTAATAACTCTACTCTATATGTTGCTTCTATTACGAGACTATCATTGCATGTTCATTGAATGTTACACGTTTTATTCTTGCATTGCATGAAAAAGAACTTTAAAAACCCATAAAAATTGAAAATTTTTGAAAAATTTGATGCTTCTAATGAATTGAGATGAATTCTATGATAAACACTACTTGCGAATTGAGTTGATAACAATTGCACGTTTAAAAGGATGGTAAATCGAAAAGAAATTGAATGAATAAATTTTACCTCTTTTGCAAGTTGTATAATGTGAAAATTTTACCTAAATCATGTAAGAAGTTGAAGTTGAAATCACATTATGAGCTCCTATACTTCTTGTTGATATGATTAAGGCAATTCGATATTTTCTTTCTTCTTCCTTTGATCATCTAACTCCTCATTGAAATATTAGCCTCCCTTACCCATCCGGGAACTTGGAAAGTGAATGAGAAAAAGGCATGTTTGGTGTGGGAGGGCCATGAGAGCATATTTTGCAATCAATTGAATAGAAAGAAATTATAGGTTTGGGGAAGTCAATCATGACGATGAGTAACTCGGCACCATTCACATAGCCGGGTGTTTGTGTCTTGCCAAAGTCGGATTGAGCGATATTCCTAGCGGATTATGGTATGTGCGCTAAGGGTTTGAGGCATCTCGCAAAAATGAGAAACGCCAATCTCCTAGGCTTCGGTTTTTGTGCACCTCTATCCATAACTCCAAAAGTAAAGTCGAAAAATGAAAAGGAGAGAGCGAAGCTCTAAGTGAAGTGTTGCGGAAACCGCAAAAAAAAGAAGAAGAAGGTAATTGTCCACTTTCCCGGATTTATGCACCACTCTCCCTTAAAGTTTTCCTTCCCTTCCATATTCTAGACCTTTTCTTTGAAAGTCCTTAAGATCAAAAGAATGTTATATGGCTTAGTGATCTAAATTGAAGTTCTTATGATTGATTTTGATAATGTTTGAAGGTTATAGTGCTTGTTTGGAAGCTAAATTGGTTCATGATTTTTCTTTGCCTCTTACTCTCTAATTAAGTGTGTGAAAGTTTGGAAACGATTGAAGCAAGGTTTGAGAATGATCTATTCTTTAGAAGCCACTTTCATCCAAAAGAAGGTACACATATTTCATCCTAACTCTTGTTTAAAGCTTTTTGAAAGACCTTGCTTAGGGACAAGCAAGTGCTAAGTATGGGGTTATTTGTTAGCATGAAATATTGTGATATTTTAGGCACGTTTTCTAATCGTAATTGATTCATACCGATAGTCTTTGATTGAGCTTTAAGCATATATGAGCTAGTATTGCCTATATTGTCGATATGGATGTCTACACGAGTTCTACATTGATTATAGGTGATTTGGAGCTATTTCCGAGCGAAATCGAGCAAAGGAGAGTTGAGTTGATGTGTCCATAGACCAAGGGCACCTTTTGGAAGCAATTTGGAGTACTAGATTGAAGAATGCACGAATGAAGGCAAGAATCACGGTTTTACCCTAAATTACGGCCGTGGATTGTGAGTCAGAATTCGATGTTCATTCCAGAGGATATTACGGCCGTGGAAGTTACCCGTGTTTGTTTCCACGCCTCAAAATTACGGTCGTGGAATCTTCCACGACCGTGATCTTGGCGAATCCTTTCGCCACGTTTCGAAGCCATGATCTCTTGAAGATCGGGCCGGGCCGACATTTTGCCCTGCATTATAAAAAGGACGGATGAAGCAAGATTCCGTCACCTCGCTACCTCGTTTACGACCTTT
>BSUD01000446.1:0-24099 GCA_033239045.1 Fagopyrum esculentum | reverse complement strand
AAACGGACATTTGATTTTTCAAAAAAAAAAATGAATATCCTATGCTTTTAGAAGATTTCCCCCCAAAATATAAGTGTTCTCACATAGAATTAAAATTTTATTTTATATAATAGGGATATGAACCATCCAAATATATATAATAAACCAATATATAAATATATGGATTATACCAACAACAAAATATCATATAGATATAAATTAAGTTTAATTTTAAAATTTTGATAAAAAAAATATCATATAAATATAAATACAAATTTATTATATTTTATATAAAACATAATAAATTTCTCATATTTTGATGAAAAATATGAAGGTATATTATATCTATGGAAGCTATATCACTCAAATGCAAGACCTTGCATACTGCATTCAACCAGTGCTCCTAAATTGATGCCTAATAAACAATTATTTTAGACACTTGCTCTAATACGCTAGTGCAACATGATAGAGTTTATACAGCAGTAGCTTAGATCCCTATAACAACAACTTTCATGCTGGTTCTATCAGCGCCTTTAGTCTACTGGCGGTCCTTCTCTGGTGCGTCTTGTGCAGGACTTCTTTGATAATGGCTCTCTTCCTCCTAATTTGTAATGAGACCTCATTGTGCTTATTGGTAAAATTGCTAAGACGGAATTAATTTTCCAATTCCGCCCGATCAGTCTTTGTAACGTGTTTTACAAGACTATTACCAAAGTCTTAGACTGAAGCCGCCTATGAGTGATCTGGTTAGTCCCATCCAAACTAGTTCATACCGGGACGAATGATAATAGATAATATCATCCTGGTCTAGGAGTTGATTTAAAAACTCGATCTCAATCGTCTCAAGTTGAAAGGTTATCAAGGATACCTTACGTGATATCGAGCTGCCCAATCTCTGGATTGACAGAATTATGAAACGTGTTTCGACGGGTTCCATGAGTGTCTTTGGAATGGTGGACAGACGAAGTCCTTTCCTATGTCTAGGGGGTGCGACAAGGTGATCCTATCTCACCTTACCTCCTTTTGTGTTGTGTCTTGAGAGACTCGGACACTTGATTGATACGACGGTGACGAGTGGTGACTGGAAAACGACGGTCACGTTTATGTTAATAATATGACATGTATTGTTATTAATGTAAGAGCTTATCGAATAAGTGCTATTAATTAGGTCTGTCATCAAGTCTTTCCACCTTGCTTGGAAGATAAATCGATCAAGATATATATTCACCGAAAAAGCAATTGAATTGACCTCCGAAAAAATTTTGTACCCTTGAAGAAAACACCTAGTCTCTTTTGTGCTAGATCATTCCAAATTGCCGTTTGCAACATCATGAAGCTTAGAATGTATAAATATAAAAGAAAATATGTATAGATTATAGTTATTGTTATATAAATTTAAGTTTTTCTTTCATATTTGCTCCTAGGTGAATAGACTCGTGCTATGCACGGCTTTAAAATATGTTTATATGTTACTAAAAAAATTTCTCTTAAAATTTGCAATGTTTTGTGCGGATTTATTAATTCCCATCAAATATTGGAATAATCAAGTTAAACCTAACACAAAACCTAATACTCTAATATGATTTAAGTCATATCAAATCGGATAATTATTTACGGATATTCCGATTATTTGTTTAATGGAGTTGAAACTTAATATTTGAACATGAATTTTCTCCTTTCTTCATTAGAATTGTTTTTTATAAATAGTAATCCAAAGTCAAATAAAATAATTCAAAATTAAGGTGTATGAATATTTTTTAATTAATTAAAATAAATTTTCTTTAGACTCATAAATATCCGTTTTATACAAAAGTTATGAAATTGGACAAGATCAAACAAACTCAATTGGTATGACCCGTTTTGAACCGTAACGGACCATGGATATGTGAAATGTCTCACATCGACAATATGAAAATACCGAACCCCTAGTACTAGGGTTACTCCTATTATTTTCAATTGATTTTAGGATGAACCCGAATACTTGATATTTTCATATTGTCGAGGTGGGACAATATTTCACACAACTTACCACTCCCAAACACGGAAACTTTCCGACGAATTTAATACGTGTTCACTAGTATTTTCATATTGTCGATGTGGGACAATATTCCACTCATCCTAATAAGCCCGAAATAACCCAACAGGGAACCCAATCGAAATAGCCGGGTTGATTAGACGTGCTTGAATAAGCAGCTAGTAAAGTAGTAGTGGCCAGTTATCTGTCACCGGCGACCGGAGAGTAGTTGTCGCACGTGCTTGATAAAGTAGTACTAGTTATCTGTCACCGGCGACCGTGTACGGTTGACCAGGGACACACCTCGGGTCCTGCCTAGATACCCTCTTTATTCTTCTAT
The DNA here is from genome assembly GCA_033239045.1 of Fagopyrum esculentum. Lineage (NCBI taxonomy): Eukaryota > Viridiplantae > Streptophyta > Magnoliopsida > Caryophyllales > Polygonaceae > Fagopyrum > Fagopyrum esculentum. Next base: position 21,766 of record BSUD01000446.1, on the reverse strand, counting down.
CCATTCTCCATAGTGAATAATACAGTACACTACAGTATATTATTTTTTAAAAAAAATTAAAAAAATTGTTTGGTTGTGGTGGGCCCCACGTTTTGTTTAGCACGTGAAACGATGTAAGCAAGATTCTCTCTGAGCCTATGAGACGGATGGTTCTTTGTTGGATCTTGGGCTGGGCTCCTTCTTCAAAATGTATCCTATTTTCGCGAGATTGCTATTCGTACCCACCTAAACATGCTATTCGTACCCATTATTCGCTTGCGAGAGGCGTAGTCGACGTGTTTCTCTTTTTTTTGAAACAGAAAGTGACCTCGCTTACGCCTCTCGCAAGCGAAGTCACTTTCTGATTCAAAAAAAAAGAGAAACACGTCGACTACGCCTCTCGCAGGCGTAGTCACTTTTTGACGATGAAAAGCGACTACGCCTGCGAGAGGCGTAGTCGCTTATCCTTACGCTTTCCTTCTTCGGCGCAGCCGCATTCTTCTTCCTCATTCTTCTTCGTTTCTTCGTTTCTTTCCTTCTTCACCCATCGCCGGCGACGTCGAGAAATCAGTCGGAAAGACCAACCACCACACACAAACGAAGATGGTAAGAACTAGAGGGAGAGGTGGCGGTATTGTTCGTACCGGTGGACGGCCGGCGACCTCCGGCAGCGGAGGAGCTGATTCCGGCGGCGATTCCGGCGACGGCCGGCGAGGAGGCGTTCCTGATTTAGATGCTGGACGAGGAGGACGCTCACGAGTTGTTCGAGGATGTCGCACATCTCGTGTTGTTAGTGAGGTACGGATTTTATTTTATTTATAATGTACTTTATATTTATTTAATTAATAGCTAATATAATTTTAATTTAATACATTGTTTATTAATTAGTGTGTTTTTTTGTTTATTAGATATCAATTAGTGATTAGTTAGTAAATTGTAGACAATTAGTTGTTAAATAGATAGTTAAGTAATGAAATCAGTAGAAAAGTAGTCGATATTTAGTTGTGTTATTATTCAATAATAAATAAAATTAATTAGTAAGTAATTAATTTGTTAAAATTAGACAAATAGTAGACAATAAATAAAATTAATTAGTAAGTAATTAATAAGTCGTGGAGCAAAGAAATTAATCGTTTTTACTGATTTAGTCGTCAAATAGTGAACATTTAGTCGAAAATTAATGAAATTAGTTATCAATGACTCGTTGTTTGAAGAAATGACTCGTTAATTAGAGAATTATTGCTATTAGTTTAACAATTAGTCAATAATGAAATTATTAACGTCTATATTTCAATTGTTATTTAGTGATTTAGTCGTTAATTAGATAATAATAGACAAATAATTAGTGAACAACATATCAAAAGGTAATGAAATTAGTCGTTAATTAGTCGATATTAGTTAACAATTAGTCAATAATGAAATTAGTGATATTAGTTAACAATTAGTCAATAATGAAATTAGTAATGAAATTAGTCGTTAATTAGAGAAATAATATTAGTTAACAATTAGTCAATAATGAAATTATTGACTAATTTGTTTTTAATTAGAGAAATAATATTAGTTAACAATTAGTCAATAATGAAATTAGTAATGAAATTAGTTTAACAATTAGTCAATAATGAAATTAGTAATGAAATTAGTCGTTAATTAGTGGTTTTAAGTTAATAATTAGTGAATTATTGCTATTAGTTTAACAATTAGTCAATAATGAAATTAGTGATATTAGTTAACAATTAGTCAATAATGAAATTAGTAATGAAATTAGTCGTTAATTAGTGGTTTAAGTTAATTAATATAATTAATCAATAATTAATTAAATTATGCAAATTATATAGGTTGCCGGGCCTAGTACCCGAGGATGGGCCGCTACGGTTTCTAACCGTAAGCGGCGGATGATAGAGCTTGGACTAGCTGATCCCGATGATGTCCAGGAGGATCATCAGGAGGAGGAGCAGGAGGAGGAGAGGGTGCACGAGTCCGATGCGCAGGTCGAGGAGCGGATGGACATGCTATTCGGTTCATCCGACGTTTCTGGCGGCCATATCCTACCCGAGGCGGACGTGGACGCTTTTGTGTTGGAGTTGCATCAGTCTCTGGAGCGTCGTTCCCCTGCCCCCTCTCGTTCAGAGAGCTCTACTGCTGGTGGTAGGAGTGTTGGTCAGTCTGGACAGCAGGGTGGACCTCCACCACCACCTCCGCCTCCGCCTCCGCCTCCGCCTGTTGATGCAGGTCTCGACCATGAGTATCCTGGAGGTCCCGCTATACGGGACCTACTGGTGAGCTATGACACCCATGTTGCTCGCGATATATGGGTTGGTGAGGTACGGATTTATATTTCAATTGTTATTTTATTTTTTATTACATCTGATTATGTTATTAACGTTTAAATGATATTTGGATTACAGGATAGAGCTGTGTTACGGGTATATCGGCTAGGAGCCACTGTGTCTGGCTTGCGTACCCTTGCCCATCGATTTCCTGACTCGGAGTGGATGGCGCTTGTTAGGCAGAGTGGACTACACGGCCTCCTGGATATGCAGTGGGCTGGGGTGGATCATGCGCTTGCATCTGCATTCGTGGAGCGGTGGTATCCAGAGACCTCAGGATTTCACTTCCCATGGGGACAGATCTCGATCACCCTCCATGACGTTCATCAGTTATTAGGACTTCGCATCGACGGGGATGAGGTTATGGGGGCCCGAGATGATACTCTTTTCACCTCCATGTTCGGCTTCCCGCCGATGGAGGTGAAGGCCGCCGCGAAGGCGGGTGGGTGGCCTAGATCTGATCTCCTCTCTACGATCAGGAGTATGGCAGAGTCTCCAGAGGCGAGGCAGGAGGACATCGCCAGTGGATTCTTAGCTCTTCTTATTGGCTCCACCCTGTTCATTGACAAGTCCACGAACAGGGTGAAGTCTCATCTACTGAGCGTCTGTCGCGACCCGACTACGATGGCGTCTCGAGCTTGGGGGACAGCTACATTAGCATATCTGTACCGACAGTTGGGCGAGTCCTCCAGGCGGGAGGTTCATACATTAGCTGGTTGTTCCCTTCTTTTGGAGGTATGCAATTAATTATGACTTTTGTTTTCAAAATATAGTAGTATATGAAGTAACATTAAATCGTTATTGTGTTGTGCAGTCCTGGATTCACCATCATTTCCCCCACTTCAGACCTAGAGGTCATGCAGACCCTCATAGACATACAGATGCCCGACATGCACTGAGGACGGAGAGGGGGGCGACAGGACAGTTTGAGAGATCGGCCTTCTTAGGATTTAGGGCACAGCTATCCATGTGTAGGATGGAGGAGGTACTTTCAATTCCCTTACTCTAATTATAATCAAGTACGTTTACTTGTGTATTGAATCTATAAGTTTGTCTTAGGTGACGTGGATGCCATGGGGTACTCTCGACGGATTCCACACTGGACAGATGCGTATATCGACCTATTTGGGGGTGATTCGCTTTTGTTGGGTGGAGGAGCCATATCAGCCCCAGTTTCTCCTACGTCAGTTTGGGCGTGTTCAGATCGTCCCTACGCAGCTCCCTACAGTTCCTCCAGGATGGATCATCCGCCCCTTTGTGTTGAGGAGGCCGGCGAGGATAGGAAAGTACGAGCTGCAGTTTTCTCCTGAGGAGTGGCATCATTGGGCGACGCGGGACCAGCATCTATACGACATTCACAGCGTCCCAGCGGTTGTCGACCCATGGCAGATGGATGAGTACTTCTTAGATTGGTTTTTACCACGTACTCACCCATACGTCCAACCACCTCCAGATGGTGCACCACCACCGCCTCCCGTTGCACCTATTGTCCTTCCAGAGCGGGTACAGAAACTAATCTTTTGAGTTTGCTCTATATTTTAGATACAATTAATTAAAATCTTGTTTTGGTTCAACAGCGCTTACAGATAGCTATTGGTATGACACGAGAGGCAGTGGCTCGTGGTCCTCCATTACCGTTTGAGTTTGCTCAGCGACTATTAGCTGTTTTAGTTGGAGAGGATGCACCAGAGGCGCCACCACCTGTTAGGGCATCTCAGCGCCAGGAGTAGATTGCAGTTGTTACTTATTATGTTTGAATATTAGCTGTTTTGAATATGTTGGACGATTAACTGTCTTATGACTTTATGTGGAAGACATTTTATTACTTATTATGTGTCAATAGTTTTTTGAATCTTATACGTCAATAGTTTTTTGAATATTAGTGGTTTTGAAAATAATTCAAAACTACTAAAAAAAACTTCTAAATAATTTATTAAAAATAAAAATAAGATGTCAATTTTTATTAAATAATTTATTAAAAATTAAAATGGAAATTGAAGTGCATAGTTATTAAAAATAAGATGTCAATCTTTATACAAGTTATTCAACTAAAGTTTCTTATATTTTTTTAATACAACAATTCAAAACCACAAATGTAAACAACAACTCAACAACACATTCAATACAACAATTCAAAACCACAAATGCAAACAACTACTCAACAACACATTCAATACAACAATTCAAAACCACAAATACAAACAACAACTCAACAACACATTCAATACAACAATTCAAAACCACAAATACAAACAACAACTCAACAACACATTCAATCATGGGATACCGGGGGTCTTCTGTATCTCGCTATTATCCGCCTCTTCTTCTCTCTGAAGGAGTCTTCTGTATCTCGCTATTCTCCGGTCATATACGTGGGTGAAACCCTCAACTGAAGCATCGTGACCTCGCATCCAATCATGGGATACCGGGGGCAATGGAGCGTTTTGGTGCAACCAAACCTATTTTCAGAATTCCAAGGCAAGTTAATCAAACATTTCTGACGGCTTATACGTATTAAAAAGTACGTTAGAATTAAAACAACTTACCGGAACGTAGTGATGATCATTAAGTACAGCAATTGCTTGCACTTCTGTTGGAGGTTGTTGTTCTTCTTCAGTATCGGCAATCAAGGGCAAGCAAGTGTATGAGTCTAATCTAGAAAAGACGACAAGGGTCACCCGAAACAAAGTGGCATATGCGAGAGCACAAGTAGGAACCTCCATCCAAAACTGTGATGCGCAAGGTGCAGGGTTAAGGTAGTTGACGTTGTCAATCAGTTCTTCGAGCTCATCATCGCCATGTATTCCGGAGTATACATGCATATGTCTACTCAACTCCCAAGCTAGCTCTCTCCGGACACGAATGTACTCATCTGGACGGTAACCCAATAATGCACCAAGTGATCGATATCCACAGTGTCCATCGCCCGGAACATCTATCACACGATCAACGTAAGATAACATAAAGGCTGGGATATTCCTATAACCCCAGTTGAATCCTCGGACCACAAGTTCTGACGGCTGAGTTGGAACAGTCTTCTGAGACTCCGGGATGGTACTAGCCTCGCCTGTGGTGTCAGCTCGTCCTCGACCACGTCCTCGTCCTCGGCCTCGAACTTTTCCTCTAGAACTTTGTGACGACTTCCTCATCTGTGACTCCTTATCAGCTCGAGCATGCTCAAATGCAGATGGCACTCGACGCTGCTTGTTTCCCTTGTCAGAAGGATGTGAAATTCTCGGCTCCCGAGCAACTGACTCCGTCGGATACAACACAGTGGCCGCATAAGCCCCAAACTTGTCTATAATGTCTTGACTCAACCTGCCCTCCCTGTGCATGGTCATAAAAGATGCCAAAGTAATATCTCCCATCGACAGAGGAATACCATCGGGTTCTTCCACTTCTTCGGTGACTTCATGCCATACAACCTGCCTCCAAAAGGGATGTATTGCAGTCAAAAACATAGGCCTGTTTTCACGGAGAGCCGCTGCAAACTCATGCACGCACGGAATCCCATATGATTGCCTCCAATACCAGTCGTCACATGTAGCATCAAATGTCCCTTGGCGCGCCACTTTGCAATTCTCGATCAAGTACTTCATGCAATTGTTCGACACCTTCCGGATAAGAAATGTAAACATAGGATCTTCTTGGATACCTACGATAGTATGAGTACGCGACTTCTCTATGGTACCCTGAATCTCATCGATCTGATCTCCAATCATTCTATGGATGGCCTTGACGAGAGTATCAAATCCACAACGAGTAGACTTAAGAGTTCTCTTCAACACCGAATGAGCACCCTCAGCCCTACGATTAAAACATAATTTAAAACTTTTAGTATAAATCATTATTAGTAAACTTAACAATAAAAGATGTAATGAGTATTTATCTAACCTTCCTGTCGTCCTTGATCCAAGATGGAGGTAGTGATCGGTCCAACAACGAACAATAGCTTCCTTGTACTTGTCCAACCATGTCTTCTCAAGGTACTCCATCAAATGATACTTGTCCATCCAACTATCCCTCATATGCAAGAGCCTCGCCTCATAAGCCGCAATAGTAGTCGAGTCAAACAACTCATGACAATCTCTCATGAATTTTGCTTGGATGGATGGCGAATGTGACTTCCACCAACTATTTGATTCGATGTTTCTGAACACATGCCATTCACATAAAATATGTTTAGCATCTGCGAAGACTCTCGGCATTGCTTTTATGAGACCTAATTCTCGGTCTGTCACTATCACCTCCGGCTTCTTTCCACTGAATAACATGGCAATGCGTTCCAAAGCCCACTCGTAATGACCCGTTGTCTCTCGTTTCATTAACACAAACGCAACGGGAAAAGTTTGTTGTGTGCTAGTCAATCCGACGATCTCCAACAACGGCATGTCATATCTGCAAAATATAATGAATGAGACTTTGTAATTAAAAAAAAGTTTAATATAAACAAACTGAATGAATTACATACTAACCTATTCGTCTTGTATGTAGCATCCATGATGACAACGTATGGAAACATGGCAACCCAACGCTTCGACTCGGGATGGGCTAGAAATAAGTCACTCACTTCCTCCGCTCCTTCAATGGTTTCCATCCTAATATCCCACATATAATCCTTCTCTTTCAAGAATTTCAACGCTTCTTGAATTACCGTTCGATCTCCCATCGCTTCCAACCTAAATTTATTCCGAGCGTTTGAAACTTGCTTCCTAGAAGTGACCATCTTTTCGGGATCTTCAAAATCGCTCTTTAACAAACGAACAATTTCTTTCGGAGGCATTCCCGCTTCGGTATAAATTTGGACTCGTTTCATTTGTGCCTTCGTCAACCGTCCAGCAAAAGCATGACCTACCAACCTCTTTGGAAGAGGATGATTGTGAATTCCGTGAACATTCCTCACACCCCATAGACCCCTTTGCACCTCATCAACGTGTAAGCGAAAATTACAATCGAACTTCTTCGTTTTGCATAATTTCCTCAAGCCCTTCGCCTCACTCTTACGCACTCCGTGATGCTCACACACAAATACCACTTTTCCAAAACGGCGATCATCCGACTTATAGGACTTTAGTTTGATGAGAACCATATTTCTACTTCCAGCTCTCTCAAGAACCCACGCAACTAACGAGTCCATATCCGTCCATATCCGATGGTCCACGAACAAACTAGTATAGTCATAATCATCGGAAATATCGGCAGCCTACAATAATTATTCCAAAATTTTCATTCACTATGACTATATCATATATTCTAACATTGCTAAAATTAATTACCAACTAATTACATTATAATTGGCCACTAATTCACTAATTAACGACTAATTTCTTCAATTAACGACTAAATTCTACTAATTCATAAATTAACGACTAAATCATATAACATAAAAATAACTAAAACATATAACAATAAACTACGCCAAAACAAACGAATTGAAAAAACTAACCTCAACACCCGAATACGGATCGTAACTACTAAGCATCGCGGGATTGAACAAACCCTCGTCACCCTCCACATCATCTTCACCTCCACCGAAATCAACACCGTCATCCTCTTCTACGTCGCCAGAATGATATCTCGCTTCGCCATCGTCGGAATTCATCTTCGAATGACTTTTTTTGCGAATAAACGTAGTTTTATCACAGTGAGGTTTTATGGATTGAATACATACGATTTAGGTCGAATGCATAATATTTATACTAACGTTTGGAACACATTACCGTTGTATAACGGCTAGTTGATAAACGGCTACCCAATGTGACCTCGCCTACGCGTCTCGTAAGCGTAGTCGACGGAGGACTACTACGCCTACGAGACGCGTAGTCGCACAACTCTCTTCTACAAATTTTGAGTATCAACTACGATTACGAGAGGCGTAGTCGGCTACTGGGTACGAATAGCATGTTTATGTGGGTACGAATAGAACGAACCTATTTTCGGGGCCCATTTCGTACGTAGTCAAAAAGTAAATAAGAAAGTGTGTGGGGGCCCACTATTTCATGCCTACGATGATTGTGATTTGAACTACCATTCCCGACAAGACAGGGATCACAACGGTAATGGAAATCGCGTGTGGCTACACTCCTTAGGATTGTGTATCACGTCAAAGAATAGTCATTAGTTTGTTACGATGTGTCAAATCTCATGAACAAATTCGATAATGAGATGTTAATGTCATCCACTTAAATTGATAATGTCACCCTAAATTAAATAAGAGAAGCATAGTCCTCTTTTCGTCTGACTAAACTTTAATAGCCCATTCTTTTAACTATTAGAACGATATCTCATCTACTCACCCCGACTGAAGAATAGTACCCCGATCACTGTTCACCCGTTAAACTCTATGAATGGTGTTAAATCTATTCCATTTTTAATTTTTAATTTTTAATTTTTTCTTTTTGGAGGATTTTTTTGCAAAATCTCCAAATTCTCTCTAATCCTTCATTTTCTCTCCAAACCCTTATATATTTTTACAGAAACTAGTTTAGAACCCGTGTCTTACACGGATATTTGAAAAATATATTAATTTTGAGTACATTAATAATATCCGTCAACATACGTCAAGTATTAATTACCATATAATTATTGAATGTATAATATAAAGACAATACTTAAGTGGTTGACTTGTATCCAATTATATGCTCAACGTGCATAATCGTCCGGTTTCGAAAAATAAAATAAAATTACCAATTTAATTTTTATTTTTAGTTTAGATTAAAAACTTTTATAATTTTCTATAAGCAAAATTGAATATACGGACTATATATATATATATATATATATATATATATATATATATATATATATATATATATATAACCGAGTTTGAAATTTAAAAATACACAAAATTCATTCAACAATTGTTAACAATTGAAATCGCTTGTTAAAATAAAAAGGATGTTTTGGAAAAAATTATAATCGGATTGATTTCGAAAGAGACACGGAACCTAATTCATCAAACTAAAAATTATACTTGAAATTAGTCAAAAGGCCAAAAAAAATGTATAATTTGTTTAACTTTGAAACTCTCTATTTATACAAGTTAGCAAACTAAAACTCTTACTTGATAATCGACGTAGGACTGAAAATATTTAGCAATCCACAAAAATTAGGTCAACGACCCACAATGTAGTAAGCCAACGACCACAAAACACATATTAATACGTTATGAATAAAAATTTATGATATAAAATTGTTCTTATATATTTTTTTCTTTTTATATATAATTTAATATAAAAATGTTATTTTAGAAAAAAAGAAAGAAATAAGGGTACTGAACGAAAAAACCGTAACTTCAGGGGTACCAAACGGAAACGTAAAAAACTTTGGACACCATCCGGAAAAGCCAAAAACTAAAGGGTACCAAACGGAAAAAACCTTAAAGTAAATAAATTGAGCTTATAATCCTTCAAAAATAAATAATAATTCTTTATTACAAAAATTTGTTTCAAATTTATTATTTTAATTTTGTATGGGGATTTTCTTAACAAATATGAGTTTTGATTGATTTGGTAGTTTTAAAAAATTTATTTTGGTAATTTAAAAAAAAAAATATTTCTGACTTTAATTGAGAAAGCTTGATTTCAAAATACTCGCATCAGGAAAGGCCACGTCACCTCTAGTGAACTCTACTTTAGTATATAGATATTGATTGATTAACTAAACACTGTTAAATTAAAGCAGAAATCACTGCCTTCAACCTTCTCCTTCTATTAACTTAATCAATGAAAAATGGTTTATAAATGTGAACCCACATTAAGCAATAAGCAACTTATTTGATTGGCAGTGAAGGTCAAGTTGTTACTCCATAAAAAATTATGTGATTTATCTTATGCTCTATATACAAAGCCTCGTCTTCATGAAGGTCAAGTTGATGCTCCTTTTGTTTAACCTCCCCTTTTGAGTTCTTCACATTTAGCAGAAAGACCTCCTAAAATGGGATTGTATCATGGTGTTCCTATCAACAAACACTACTGAGAGCTTCTATCTTAAAACCCAAGACAAAAAGACCCCGCGGACCTCGCCATCCAATCTGCTCAGCTCTATCGCTTCTATCTCTATTTCTCATTGTTGAGAGCTTCTTAAACGCGCAATGATGTCCACAAAGAAGAACAATTTGAGATGAGAATTGTTTGCTCGAGATTCAATTTTTTTCACCTAGTCAATACAAATAATGTCAGATTTAACCCCATCAAACAAGTTGCTTCTACAATCAATCAAAATAGAACGCAAAGCAACCAACAGACATTCATCATCAACCCCGTAATCACGAGGACTCAAAACCCTAAAATCCAACAAGCTTTCCGAAGACAACCAGAAACATTCATCTTGGTTATCGAAAAGCCAATCGAAATCGTCGGGATTCGCCTGTGATGCAGAACACTCTTTCTTGTGTTTGGTTCGACTTTTGCAGATTGGAGTCATGTGTTTGATTCTTGATTTGAATGCAGCTACCAATGATCCATTGACGATCCTTGTTGAAACATTGAGCTGCGGAGGCATAAATTTGTAGATTGGAGTCATGTGTTTGATTCGTAATATACTATTATGTACTCACTCTGGCGCAAAAATTCCATCATCGACATCTATCTGGAGAAACCTGAATGTAGCCAAATCCATGTCCATGGTCAGATTTGAGAGGCGGTGGGAGAAGGTGGAGGAGGAAAGAGAAAATAAGGGTTTGGAGAGAATTTGGGGATTTTGTAAAAAAGTCCTCCAAAAAAAATAAATAAATATGGAATGGTTTATTAAAGCTAGGAGGATAAATTTACCCCTGATATTTAACACCGTTCATAAATTTAACGGGTGAACAGTGATCAAGATACTATTTTTCGGTCGGGGTGAGTAGATGAGATACCGTTCTGATAGTTAAAAGGATGGGGTACTAAAGTTTAGTCAGGCGAAATGAAGGGGTACCTTTTAGATAATTTCCTCATTAAATAATTGAAGATTTGCCTATGGCTCACTACGTGCGAGAGGGTTAATTGTATTTTTTTTAAAAAAAAGCCTCTCATACATAGTGTGCTAGAGACAAAAATAAAATAAAAAATGAAGTGTTCTCTCGCACCATATGTGCGAGTGAGTAAAAAGTTGGTAATTTTTGAACCGTAAATTTAATGTTACGGTTGGGGGTTAAATTGAATATCACATATGAGAAGTTTTAGTATATATATGAGTTAGAATTTGGAAGATGCATAAGAGTTTAAGAGAAATTTGAAGAAAATTGGAGAGTGTAAAGAGAGGTTTGAGATAGTTGTTAGTTTTTGTTCTTACAAAAACATATCTACAAGTTCTTCGAATGAAGGGGGGAAATCTAGTAGGTCAAATTGAGGTACGTTTTTTATTATTTCGAAATCTATAAATTTCATTATGTTATATTTTTTTATTTGTGCGAACCTTTTTTTCTTAGATTTACGATGGTCCTTCATTTAACCAAAATGAAGGACCCGATTATTTGGGGATATTCGTAACGGACGGATGATGAAATGATAGAGATTCCATGATTGCTTGGGCTTGGGCTGAGGCGATGAAATATTTTACGGTGCTTACAATAAAATGGTCATGGAAAGCGTAAGATTCACGAAGTTACGTATGGTGCAGTTAACATGTGAACAATCTTGGAGCAAGAAGGTTGGAAAGAAAAAAGTTGTAGACTCAAACGATGTCCCGGTGAAGACTTGGCGCATTCATTCGAAGAAAATGCGGTTGTCCATTTTTGCTAAATGGATATGAACAAGCGAAAGATGTGTGGTGGTTGTAAGATCCCAGGTTTTTCCTTCACCGCCCCCGCGGTGAAGAGGGCCGCCCCCGCAGCCGAGATGATCCACCCCTGCGGATGTCGACAGATCGTAACCGATCTTTTCTTCCGTTCTTTTATCTTCCTTCCATAGATAGAATGTCCGATATTCTATCTTATGGGCCGGTTTCCTTGTCTCCTTTCTGAACCCTAGACGCCTTCCCGTCTATCTTTCCAGCCCGTTCCTATATATTCTCTTCTTTCTCTCCTTTTTCCCGTTCCTTGCTATCGTCTTCTTCAACGCTAGAGAGTTGCAGCCGTCCTGTCCTTCCTGCAACTTCGCTGAACGTGTAAGTGCATCTTTTTTGGTTTTTCCTCACGTTCCTACAGTGCTGCATGCCTTTCCCTTCTGTTTTGGTTTCTTCCTTGCGCTCTTCTCTTTTCTTCCTGTCCAAGGATCAAGCTTGAGTCTTGATTCTTGTGGAATTTTCCGTTGTTGACCCTGCGTTGTTCTCAGGCTCTCTACAGTGGAGTCTCGACGTGTTGGAACCAAAGGTTCGAGCTTTGGTTGCCCCTACTGTGAGATCTGTCGAAGAGAAGCCCGACAGTAGCTTCTGACGAAGATCTGCCCCTGCGCCTCTGTTCAGCCGCCCCTGCGTATCTGTCCAACCGCCCCTGCGGTTTCTCTGCAGTAACTCCCGTCTTTGGTGAGTTGATTCCTTCCTTCCTTTCCTCGTTCCTTCCTTGGTTCCTTATGGTTGTTCCTTATTCCCTAGAGTTGTTGTAAGACTAAGGTTGAGCCCTTAGCATGTGTTGATCTCTAAGAGATCGTTGAGACTAGAAGTCATAGACTTCTAGCGACCATTTCGTTCCTGATCCGTGTTGCTTGTTCGTACAGGCTTTCCTTGCTCCTTTCTGAGGGAAACTGAGCTTCCTTGAGTGTTTTCTGAGTTGTTCGCTGATCTCTTGTGTTACCTTCGTGTGAGGTAAGTCCCTTGAACTTACTTAGCTTCATTTCGTGTATGGGCTGGATTGTATTGGCTTGTTTGTGTTGTTTATCATGTTTATAACGGATAACCGGAATATGATTCACCCTTTATAACCTTAATTGGCCCAAGTGTATTATAACCGGGCGGTGACCACTTGTCTAGTTCTTCAGGAAACTATAATGTGCTCTTGCAACCCAGACCCGTAGGTAACGGATAGTACTGATCTATTGCTATTGGTAGACGGAAGCGGAGGCGAGTTTCGGGAGATTCTCGTGTGACAAAAGAAGTTGAATTAGTAATGGATAACCTTAACGAAAGATAATAACCGGTTGTGTGCAAGCATGCTATATGTTTATTTTACCTTATGTGTGTTTGTGCCTTTACACTCTTGCTTATACCTAGAATGTTAGTTAACGGTTTATACCGTCGTTGTAGATGTTCCGCAGGTTCAGGATGTTGCTGAGTGATCCGGACGGTGTGGTCAGCTGGGGTTCCCGTACATTATAGGACGGGATCGGGTTTATGTTTCTTTTGTTGTTTCCCTTTTGTTTTGAACTCGGCTGCGAGTCTTTTTTGCTTTGTTTATTTAAACCTATGGTTTTCATTCGGCTGTGCCTTGTTGTAAGATCCGTTTGTTGTTGCTACTCTGAGGGTCGGGACCCATTGTGCGGTCCTAGCCCGTAGCGCTTCGAGTTTTCAGAACTTGGGGTGTTACAGTGGTTAACGGTTGAGTGTGGATTTCATAACCACATGTTGCCAAAACACCTAGAAGGTCACGCTTTTGCCGGTCGTTTGACGAGTGAACAATTTCAAGATATGAAAAGGGAAACTGCTGCCGGAACGGCATCGAAGATTGTTCATGAGATGTTGATACAAAAGTATGAAGGCAGTTGGTCGGGGAGACAACACGTGTACAATGCGCGGGTGGAGATTCAAAGGTTAAAGCGAGGAGAAATGAGTCCGACGCAATTGCTATTCAAGATGTTGGTGGAAGGAAAATTTATTTTTTGTTTCAGGGAATCTGACGATGGAAGCTTGCAAGACACTGCATATGCCCATCAACAATCGATCAAGTTATGAGAGAAATATCATTACGTCATGATCATGGACACCACCTACAAAACTAATATGTAAGCTTTTAAATACGGTAGTTTTCACCATTTTTATATATTTAGTTAGTAATGTAATTAATTATTTTTTTTGCAAATAGGTTCAAAATGCTATTTTTGGAGATTATCGGTCAAACATGCACCGACTTGGCATTTCACTTGGGCTTTGTGTTCATGACAAGGGAAGATGTCGATACATATAATTGGGTGTTGCGCCAAGGTGAAGGGTGGTGACAAGATTCTAAATACCGACCGGAGGTGATAGTGACCGATCGGGAGCTTAATTGGGCTTTTGAGGGCTATCCCTTGGGTTTTTCCCGACGCAGCTCATCTGTTGTGTCGTGGCACGTCGACCGCGGGATAGAGAGACAAGCTTTTAAGAAGACAAGGTCAGTAACTATGCAACATAAATTTCAAAGTGATTGTACGGCTTTATTCAAATCAAAGTCAAGTGCGACATTTGAGGCCCGACACCAAGCAATGATCGAGCATTGGGGAGATCGGTGGGGGTTGATGGATAAATTGAACAAGACATGAATACGTCATAAGGAGAAAATTGCAAGTTACTTGGTTTACCAACATTTTCACCTTGGTAACCAAGCCACAGACAAGTATGTTTTGTTCAAATAATATCATCTTTGAATTACTAGCATTGCATATTTTATGTCATGTTTAAAATAAACTTAATGTGTAGGGTCGACTCCGCACTCTACTTTGAAGAAGATGTTTGATGCATCTAACTTTCGACTCTCGACGTGTCTATAATTTGCATGTAACATATTAAAATCTATAATTGCATGTGGAAAATTATAAATGCATTTAAGAAATTAAAATCTATAATTGCATGTACAAAATCTATAATTGCATTTGAAAAATTATTTTTGCATGTAAGATATTAAAATCTGTATTTGCATGTACAAAATCTATAATTGCATGGGAAAAATTATATTTGCATGTAAGATATTAAAATTTAGAATTGCATATATAAAATTGTAATTGCATGAAAAATACTAAAAATTGTATTTGCATGTATAAATTTACTAACTTAATCCAAAAATACATAGTTGCAAACTTACTTTTTATCCAAAATATAGTAAGATAAATTTACTAACTTAAATTACTAACTTCACTTTACTAACTTACATTTCATCTAATATATATATATACCAACACAAGTTTCATCTAAAATTTACTAAATTAAATTTTATCTAAATATAGTAATATAAATTCACTAACTTAAATTACTAACTTCATTTTACGAAATTACTAACTTAAATTTTATCTACATTATACTAATTTAAAATAAACTAATATAAATGTGTATATAGTTGAACAATTGTACATTTGACCATGTAATTGAGCAATTTTGATATATATACTTGAACAATTGGACTCCTTTTTATTCAAAATAATATTTTAGTTCAACAAATACACGTTACATTTAAACAATTGTTATTTTTCATCATACAAACACTTTTCACGGTAAGACTCATTCTAAATTTGATCTAAATCACATATATATAAACAACAATAATGCGAGAATGGGTTGCGGACGCATCACCGGTGTAACACCCCGATTCCGCGGGACTCGGGATGTCACATTGGGCTAGGATCTCACAATGGATCTTGACCCTAGCCTGACAACAAGTTCACTGGACCTTACAACATGGCACCGACAGATATAAAAACAAATACATAAAACCGTATAAACTGTATAACCAAAGGTAAACAACAACATAGCCGAGTATGAAACGACATCCTCACACAGGAGGTAAACAAGACATCATCCTCACGCAGGAGGGAAAACATAAACACCCCAAAACCAACCACCTAATGTACGAGAGTCCTCGGCCTGTCACCCTGCCAGATCACCCAGTAGCACCTATCCTGTAAACATCTACAACACGGTATGAAATCGTTAACTAACCATACATATATAAGGTAATGCATAAGCACCAACACAAGTCATGAAAGATAAACACATAATCATGATATCACACATTTACCCATTTTATTATCTTCATATAATAGTCATTCACTCAAATCGTATATATATATATATATATATATATATATATATATATATATATATATATATATATATATATATATATATATATATATATATATATATAGGGTGTAGTTCCCATGAGAACACCCCTAACGTGAGAACATGAGAACAATCGTACACCGTTGGATGTCAGTATTAAGGGTTGAGATTTAGAGTAGATATCAAAAATAATAATAAATACGAATAATAATAATTAGGAATCCAACAATAACTACGAATAATCCACTCAACCAACAATAACTACGAATAATACATTAAACGATATGGCACATTCGTAACAAAACTGATAATAATTACGAATCTGTTATCATGTTCTCACGTTAGGGGGTGTTCTCATAGGATCTTTACTCTCTCTCTCTCTCTCTCTCTATATATATATATATATATATATATATATATATATATATATATATAGATGAAAATATGTGACACGAGGACCGATACATCGCCGCCTCTGAGTGTTATATCCAGCTGTACGAGTATCGGTCACACAATCCATGTACCCTATGGGAGTGGATTGCGCCCTTCCTGTAAACCAGTCTGGCTTGACGTCAAAGAACCTCCCAGACTCCACTACGGGATGAAAGGGAAAGGTTATCACAACCACGCAGTGGGACAGTCAATAAAACATAGGTCGGTACAAACGACATCTCATGCTATCATAGCAAACATATAAGCGCACACCACTCATGCAAACACCCAATATAAGGATGGTAGCTAAGTAAGTCCTACGGACTTGCCTCAACCTCGTACAAACTCAACCACGATCACCTCTACACTGGAGGGACAACATGGCCTATAAACAAGGCATAAAGAGATATATCAACCTCTATTCATCAAAGGGGTCACACCTAGACCCAAAGGGATCCATAAGATCATACTCAATATATAAGCCTCACAACCAACTAAACCTCAATATCTCAACATAACTCACAATTCCTCAAATCTCAAGGTAATATCTAATCGACATTCCTCAATCTCAATTCTAATCCTAATTTAATTAATTAACCTTTAATTAATTAATTAGATTTCGCCAGAATAACGTTTTGCCCGCAGGCAATTTCTAAACCCCTTGTCATCAGATTTCATCAAACAAACACCCCATAATCACCAGAATAATATAACGACCATAATGGAATTTCTAATTGTCCTAATTTGACAAGCCTAAAGTCAATTTAGGCCAAATCGCAGAACGAAAACGAATAAATTCATAACTTATTCGTTACTAACCCGATTGACGATCTGAAAGAAGATTCGGAATCACAACGACGCAGGCTACGCATGGACATCATCAAATTCATCAGAATCTGAGCGACGGAACCGTCCTGGTGACATATATGCTCGACCAGCCCTCCATATACTCGGAAATGCAGAAACTCGGTACCGATATGAAGAGAATGAAGAGAGGAATCCAGAAACTCAAACGGAATTGAAATCGGATTAGAAACGGAGAGTAGATCTGAGTTTGAAGGTTGAGAGAAATCAGAGCTTTTACGAAGAAACGTGAAAGGAAATGAATTAATAAAGAATTTTCCGCTATTTATAGTGAAGACGATAATTATCCTTAGCAAAGACGATAATTATTCTTTAACCGATCCAAAGGCGGGTCGAATCTCTTTCTCCAAATTTCTCGAGATTGGAATATTAAATCTGGAATATTGTAAGGATAATTATTCCACAACTTCCTCGGAAAACGTGTATTCCTAAGTCGTCTTTCTTAGCGTTAAGAAACGAAATAGCGACTCTTTTGGCCGTTTTGCCTCTCCATGTTATTTAATATTTAGTATATATCCGATGTCTTGATCATTTCTCTCAACTGCATTTTTATTAATTGGAGCTCCCAAATGCTCCAAACAACATCGGAGAGTAAAAATAAGTACCCGGGGGAAAAAGTAAAAATTTTCCCAAACGTCCAAAATTACGCGAGGAACATAACGGTGGGACTCATACTCATCACTTGCGAAATCTTCGTGAGTTATATGTCAATTACTATCCACGATTAAGTTAATCAACATTAATTAGAATTCGAAAATTCCTATCTATTACAACCGGTGTGCCACAAAAGCACAAGGCGAGTGCGATTCGTATGCGAAAACCCTGCAAATACAAGGCTTTGTCATCCAACTTCCCGACAAGGATAAAACAAGATATGGGACGCATCCATGATGCAGGGTGCATCCGCACTACGTGCAAGAACATAGAATTCAACATTCTCCTCCATCATTCAGATTTATGACCATTGCTCGAACATGGTGAAAAGCGGGCTATGAGACGCATTAATAACACGTTTGCTTTGGATGTTGTTGTTTGTAAATTTACAATTTCATTTACAGAGATACAATATCGTTTAGGCAAACAATTTCTATAAATAGTTTCTCTAACAGCAAAGTGGAATAACTTTGCAAAATTTGAATATTGCAAGGTTTTGCACATACAATCTTATCCGTACACAAAACCGCAACTCATACGACGAAAACATCAATCAATTGACAAATAATGAAAAGATGACTCGATGAATCAAAGTAAGATAAACATCCTTGTCATTTCTAGCCTATCTTCTTGGCTAACAATATCCCGAAATTGACTTGGACAATTTTAGACCTAACGAAATTGAATGTTTTTCACATAGCAATCCATCTTACACAATCCTACTCCCACTCCATATCAATAGGTTTGTTGATTCGGTTTGGACCTGATCAGAGAATTTATTGTTAGAAGGTGGATCTGGACCAGATATTTAGGTCCGGTCCTAACCGAACCGATTGGACCAAAATTTTATATATTTTTTCCTTTAAAAGGAACCTTAAAAAATGGGTAACCTTGCCATTGATTTTTTTAATAACCTGTCCGGATCTAGACCAGACGGTCCATGCCTGAGTATTTGGTCCGGCCGTCTAGGTCCCGTTCACGATTCCTATTCGGAATTTGATCAACCTGTATATCACCATTATAAATTTCCCTTACCAAACAAAAAATGAAAATGAAACATCAAATCTTTCAATACTGGTTTCCACTAGACCGGTACGATATCTGGGCCGGCCTGTCCAGGTCGCCCGGAAAAAAACATGGGTATGAGCAACTAGTTTGACCCGTTCGGGTCCAGCCCGTATTTTGGTGGGATGGGTATGAGTAATTATTTTGGGCAGTAGGCCAAACCGAACTGACCCGTACATAGTTATATATATATATATATATACATATTGAGATATATAGTTCATATTGTTTTGAGTGTCACATACTCTGATGTTTTTTTATTCAGTTTGTTTGAAATATTTTGACGAGTTATATTCGTTTGCAATACAAGATCCAGTGCTAACTTGACTGTAATGGTACTTGTTGTTTTTCAGATAATTGGATTTTCTGATTTTTTATGTGTTGATTGTTGTCGAATTTATTGGTAGTGCACTATGCAAGTATAATTAGATTGAAAGTGTGTTAAATACATTATATTACATTTTTTAAACGATAAATCCCGGGGGAAAAATACATAATCAAATACATACGGGCCATCCGGGCCGGCCCGGCAGCCCGCCCGCTTTTTACATGGTTGGACATGGGTAGCGTTATTGAACTGGACAAATCGGATTGGGATGTGCGGGTTGAGTTTTTAGTTATGACCCGAGCCCGCTTTGTACATGCCTAATTTCCAGGATCAATTATTAATGAAGGGGAACATGAAATGAAATAACATAAAGGCCTAGTTTCCACGATCAATAATTATTAATGAAGGGGAACATCAAATGAAAGAGCATAAACCATAATTGTTGGTATAGGCACAAATGACCACCAAGTCTAAGATGGAAATTAGAGTCAAGGGCATCATATAAAGGCCTTTCACATGCAACAACTTAACCCATCACTCAACCTAATTACCTCACTATATGTTTCGCTTCTTATAGGTTTCTTTTCCAATTTGAGTAATTAGACTGCTCTTAGAAGACCTTCCATATTACACTAAGATATTATTCCCCACTATATAAATGGAGTTAGGGTATAGCCTTCTAGAAATTTGAATTGTTTGCTTAATTAATTGATTTATAAAGTATTCGGTATAATAATTCATATTTTTATAGGCTTAATATAAATCAATTTTTGTATAAATTAAGAGCCTGTTTTCATGAAGCATTTATGATACCTCTCTCCTCTATAGTCTAGGGGCCGTTTGGTTTTAACTCCGAAAACGGAAATGGAATGAAAACGATCTAGTCCATACGTATATCCATGTTTATAATTTTTTTTTTGAATCATTCCTTTTGATTTGAACTAATTGAAGTAGAATTACTTTTGATACCTATAGGAAAACAAAATAGTGGAAACAAATACATTTTTGATGAGACTACAAAAAATAGTTCCAAAATAATTCATGAACAAGAATCACATATAGACTAAATTCATTTCTATTCCGAATCCGTTTCTTGTGTTACAACCAAGTGGGGATAAGTATACAAATTTTAACCATCCACCTTTAGTATAATATTTTTAGGTATATATAATGATTTGTATGTAGACGTGATTTAAATAGTATAAAAAGAACTCAAAATCACCACAAATTATAAATAAAAAAAAAACAATTATCTCAGCCTTACAATATGTATTTGGAGTACTTTAATAAACTTACTCGTGTTAAGATGGTTACGTGAGAATATTAAAAACTAAAAGTAATTAGTGAATAAAGTATTTACATGATAAGAAACACCAGAATAGTAGAAAATGTGGGACCGGGATAGTCAACTTAGACCAAAATTCCCAGTCAATCTCTGTCATGTACTGTCAATGGGCCCCACTAGTCCACAGGGTTGGCCCACGGGGTCAAAGCCAACCAAAGAGTTACGTCTTCGCTGTCGAATGCCACGCCACACGTGTGGCCCCTCAGTATATCAGATTAAACTCCGATCGTCGTCCCTCTTTATTATAAACAAAACTCTAATTTCAGACCACCATGACTGAATCCTTCCCCGGCGAGATCCCCGACGAATTCAGGTGTCCGATCTCTCTCGACGTAATGTGGGACCCAGTCACCGTTTCCTCCGGCCACACCTTCGATCGCCGGAGCATCGAGGCGTGGCTGTCTACCACCAACTTTACTTGCCCCGTCACTCGCTCTCCGATCACTGCCGATCTCATTCCCAATCTCACCCTCCGCGACATTATCAACCGCTTTTGCGGTAAGAAAGCCACACCTAACCACCACCGTGGCACCCTACCTGACCCCTCTCTCCTCCGTTCCCTCCTCTCCCGCTCTTCTCCTTCTTCTGGCCACCCTCTTCCCGTCCGAGCTGCCGCTCTCACTCAACTGTGTCGACTCGCAGGCCACTCCGATGAGATCCTGTCACTCCTCTCCTCATTTCCCGAGACCCTAATCGTCCTGACCTCCATCTTGTTCTCCCCCGAGTCTGACTCCGGTAAATTGATGGCTCAGTCGCTTTCCTTACTCGCCACCATTCGACTCAACGAGGTGGATCCGGATCGGGTTGGATTCTTAATCGGGTTGATGTCCAAACCCTATCCGATTGAAGTGAAAGCGGACGCTGCGGCGGTTCTTGAATCGGTGTTAG
>BSUD01000445.1:2295-16764 GCA_033239045.1 Fagopyrum esculentum | reverse complement strand
CCATGTGCAAGGCTTGCTTCTCAATGAAGTCCCAAGCCTCATCAATTGCCATGTCCATGAAGGTACCGGCGGAGAGTAGTTGGAGACTGAACTGGGTGCTTTCGTCCAATCCTTTGAAGTAGATCTCCAACAACTCGATCTTTGGAATCCCATGATGTGGGCAATCCAAAAGGATATCCTTGAACCGCTCCCAAGATTTGGACAAGCTCTCCTTGTCCTTCATAATGAAAGCATTGATCTTCCCTCTCATTTCAGCGGTCTTTGAGGGGGGAAAGAATTTGGTCAAGAATTCCGTAGTCATCTCCTCCCATGTGCTAATTTTACCTGGAGGAAGAGATTGATATCAAGTAAGAGCTCTATCTTTTAAAGAAAAGTAAAAATGTCTTAGCTTGTAGTTGTTATTTTCAATTCTAGAAGGTCGCAAGGTTTCCATCAAGATCTCGTAGTTTTGAAGATGTTGATGTGGTGACTCCTTCTCTAGCCCTCCGAATTGGCATTGGCGTATCATGGATAGAACTTGCGGTCGAAGTTCGTAGTCATGATCCGCTGGATCTCCTAGGTTCACTCCTGGACGCCTCAGTTGTTGATTAGGGTCCATCCTTTGACCTAGGGTTTGTGGGATTCCTGCAAGAAGAACATCTCGGACTGGCCTCTGAGGTGGAAGTACATCGGCCGGGGCGTCAGGTACTGGAACCTGCCTCGGTCGAGGGTCAACTACTGGATCCTGCATCGGTCGAGGATCAATAGGAGGATCTTCCCTCGGTGGTTGTAGAATCTGGTTTCGTATGACTGCTATCTCCGCTTCGATTGCTGCAGTCCTGGTGCGATTCTCTTCTTTCTCTTGCCTTAGTTCTTCCTTGCTGAGGCGTAGCAGCTCTAGCGCCTCTTTCAATTCGGCCGCAAGATCGCGATCGTCTTGTTGGGCCATTTTCGCTTCTCGTAAGCGTCGCTTGTATGTCTTGTCTGGTTCGGGATCGTAAGGAACGATTTCCTTTCCAGTGCGGGTTCTTCGCATATACCTAAGAAAGAACCTGCAAAAGTCACTCAAGTAGAGTGGTTAGATGACACGGGGGAAAGCGCCCCAAGAGCAAACCGTACCGGCTCGGTCTAGACCAAGTCCCCGGCAACGGCGCCAAAAACTTGTTCGCTCCAAACGGTGTGTGCAAGCTTTAAATTTATAACCCTAGACTTAAGCTTAAAACAAGGATGCGAACCCGCAGTGTACGGGTCAATCGTAGTAAAAAGCAAGAAATTCCAGGGGTCGATCACAGGGACTCGGTGAAACAAAGTCAATACGGTAAGCTTCGTGAATACTAACCACAAGAGCAGTTAACACAATCAAAGATGAATAAGAAGTCAATAAAGCAAACATGCAATTCTAGGGATTGAAGCATCTAGTTGTGGTTCCAACTCAAGATCTAAAGATAAGCGGACAAAGCTGAGGTTTTTGCATGGGGAAGGTGTTACTAAAGTGGAGTAGATCACCGGGTAAGTCTCACTACACACTAATCCTAAACCGTAACTCCTATTACCGGGTAAGTCTCAAGGAATTAAGATAAATAACTATAACCTCAAACTAACACACCATCTAAGGGAATAGAATCAACCTTTACCGGGTAAATCTTAGGCTAACTCACAAAGATGGGATGGAAGCACACTCAAACCCCAATAAAGGATAAACCTTTATTACCTACACTTATGATCGTTGGTACACAAACTAAGGAATTATCGGGTAAGTCTCATCCTAAGCTTGCTTTGAACCAGGAAGGTGTAATAAGAATAGGATTTGGCAAACTCTAACACTTAACTCTCAGTTTAGGATCAGATAAGTCACCTCGGTCAGCCAAATTCCACCCCGGCCGAGATGTTCATCGACTGAACGAGATGCTTAGGGTTAAGGTTAAAGACTCGAACTTTCAGGATCCTACTGGAATCTAAGATTATTCTATCATTGTTTTTCCCACAACCTTCAGCCAATCACCCTAGAATCACACAAGGAAATTAGCCACTCATCATCATTATGAAAGTATTAAATATATGGGAAGAAAGTGAATATTTGAACAAGAAGAATTTAATGGAAAAGACTTCAATAACTGAATCAAATATCACAACAAAGCGTTCCTTGGATAGTAATCCGAAAAGACAAGACAACAAGTGAGGGAATTAAAGACAATCTTACAAAACCCTCCAAAAAGCTATAAAAGCTATAGACTTCAATCTTTCTTCAACCTTCAAAAAGGTTCTTCGAAACTCCCCAATTGGAGTATGATGCTGCTGCTGCGTGCGACTTGTTTTTCGGTGTAATCGGGATTGATAGCGGATCTTGCGGGGGTGCCAGATTTGTGGGAAATCCGACCCTTTTTATAGGAAAATAACCCTCCAAAGATAAGATATCTTAGAAAGATCTTTTCCCATAAAAATAGGTAAAATATAAGATCTTCTTCCTTCCAGGAGCCAAGCCCAAAAATATAAGATCACTTTCCAAAGATAAAAGATCTCAGCCAAGAATAAAATATTCTCGCCGCGTCCTAGGTGTTTGCCTCGGTCGAGTCGGTGTCTCTGGGTCACCTCGGTCGAGATGAATCTCTGGTCAACCGAGGTGAGTCACAACTGAATGTGAAATCCCTCAAAACTGGTCCAAAGTGAATCTTTAATCCATGGCTATGCTCCCTGGATGTAGCTCCAAATGACTCATGACTCCTTTTGCTCCTTTTTGATGCAAAACGTGCCATTTTACCTACGATTACAACAAAACTAGGTGTAGACCTCGATTCTCGCAAAGGTAGATGAAATGGTAGTAAAATCACATAATATACATACAAACATGCAGATTATGAAAGATAAAACGTCCAAACAAACCCTAAAATATAGACTATAATTCATGCTATCAAAATACCCCATACTTAGCCCTTGATTGTCCCCAAGCAAGTTTCTCATACAAAAGACAAGATAGAATGGATTATAAGTCAAGAAAATCAATGAAAAGTCTTTCAAAAACATTTTATGGTGTGCAACTATCATAGATCACTCTAAGAGAATACTTCATGGAATTTAAAAACTCAATATGTTCAAAACATTTTATAAATATAGGAAAGTTGTTCATCTTTGCATAAAATCATAGAATGCATAATAAATCATAATCATCAAAATTAATCATGTATAATCCGATTTAAACCACTAAGTCAATCAACAAGCTCAAGGTCTCAAGGGCTTCCCAAAAGAAAGGTCAAGAAACGTGTAGGGTAGGGATGTATGTAAGGTAATGTGGTGCTAGAATCCGGGAAAAGGATGAACTTCACTTTCACTTTGACTTGCAACATCTTCCACCAATAAGCTTTGCTTATTTCACACTTTTTCTTTTACTTTACTTTTTGGGATGCATGGACAGAGGTGCACAATAATCGAAGCCTAGGAAATCTGCAATCATCAATTTCTCGAGATGCATCAAACCCTTGATGCACATACCATGACCCGTTAGGAATATCGCTCAATCCGACTTTGGCAAGACACAAACACCCGGATATGTGAATGGTGCCGAGTTACTCATCTTCATGATTGACTTCCCCAAACCTATTATTGCTTTCTAAAACTTTCACTTCCAGCCACTTCTCAACTTTACTTCACTTGCTTTCACCACTTCGCTTGCTTCCAAATTCCCGGATAGGTAAAGGGAGGCAAAATGTATATGAGGGGCTAAGCATGATCAAGAAGAAGAAGAGAGAGAATGAATTGCCTTGGTCTTTCCAGGAAGAAAGTGAGAGAACTTATCTTGTGGTGTCAACCTTCAAATTCAACATAATTTAGATAAAAAACAAAGTATTAAACATGCCAATAATTTCAAACAAAGCATTTAGCAACTTAAACATATCATAAAACCTTTCAAACATATAAAGAATTTAAAACCAGTTAGTAAACAAGATCTTCACTGAGATCATATCCAAATAAGCAACACGAAAATCGTTTTCGAAAACTCTCAATTAACACACCTCGGTCGAGATGCAGTTCGACTGGACCGAGGCGCAACAGTTTACGATTCCAATCTCAGAAATCCAGTTCTTTTCCCCCAAAAATCACTACAATTACTTCCTATGGGGTACTTAAGCCTTTTCTCAGCAGATTCAGGGGCAACCAAAGCCCAAATCGAAGCGAATGAATGAGTTAGGGTTTCGACTGTTTTTACCTCGTTTCGTCGATTCGTTCGATTTCTTCGCAGATCTGTAGTTGCAATAGGATCCTCTACCCTTCAATCGCAGTTTGGAAGCGGAAATCTTCGAAAACGAGCAAAAACTGAGGAAGCGAGGTGGGAAGCGCCGCGGTCGAGTCGAAGGAAGTAAAAAGGTAAAAAATAATTTTTTCCCCCTTTTATACTGTTCCTGGATCTGCTGTCACCTCGGTCGAGATGGTCTCGACTGGACCGAGGTGGTACGGACCGAGGTGGTTCTGCAGAAAACCCTAGTCGCCTCGGTTGCTCAAGAATCGTCTCGGTCGAGGTACTCTGACAGTAACCGAGATGCTTCTGTCTTCTCAAAATCTCGAACTTCTGTCCTTCCAGTTATGCTCCTTCCTTAGATGTTTCCTGTTGTCTGTCCAGAACGCCAAAAACAAAGCAAAGCAAAGCAAAAACAAAAACTATCTAAACTAGACTAGAAAACGGGAAAAGAAAGCAATACCTTGGGTTGCCTCCCAAGAAGCGCTTGGTTTAAGGTCGCTAGCTGGACCATAATGCGTCTCAAATGTGATGGGAGGTGCCCTCACCCCATACTTCACCTCCATCGTGGGGTGAAGTAAGTAAATCCATCAAACGCTCCAACAAGTGTAAGTGCTCATCGGGGAATGAATCGTCTATGGGTGGATCATCCGTCTCGCGGGAAGATTCCGGTAGTCGGCTGAGGTGATCCGCAACTGAGTTCTCGGATCCATTCTTATCGCGGATCTCTAGGTCAAACTCTTGAAGCAAGAGAATCCATCGAATAAGGCGCGGCTTGGCATCTTTCTTAGCCAACAAGTAACGAATGGCTGCATGGTCAGTGTAGACAATGACTTTCGCCCCCACTAGATAGGAACGAAACTTCTCGAAAGCATATACAACCGCCAATAACTCCTTCTCAGTGGTAGCGTAGTTGCGCTGGGCTACATCTAGCGTCTTGCTAGCATAGTAAATGGCGGTGGTCCGGCCATCCTTCTTCTGTCCAAGCACCGCTCCTACGGCTACATCACTAGCGTCACACATGACCTCAAAGGGCAAGGTCCAATCAGGAGGTTGGATAATGGGAGCGGAGATCAACGCTTCCTTCATCCTGTAAAAAGCATCAAGACACTCCTCCATGATCTCCTCTATGTACTCGGAAAAGATAGCCATCATGCATCGCTGGAAGGTAGCGGGTGCATTGCACAATCCAAATGGCATCCTCCGATAGGCAAACGTCCCCCAAGGACAAGTGAAAGTGGTCTTCTCCTGATCATCCGGATGGATAGGAATCTGGAAGAATCCACTATAGCCGTCCAAGTAGCAAAAGTGTGAATGCTGGGCCAACCGTTCGAGCATTTGATCGATGAAGGGAAGCGGAAAATGATCCTTCCGAGTCGCCGTGTTCAGCTTCCTGTAATCAATGCAAACCCTCCAGCCCGTAACGGTCCTTGTTGGGATCAACTCGTTGTTCTTATTCGTCACAACGGTCATCCCTCCTTTCTTCGGAACGACATGCACCGGGCTAACCCACTTGCTGTCCGAGATAGGATAAATAATACCTGCATCCAACAACTTAAGAACTTCCTTCTTCACAACCTCTTTCATGATCGGATTTAACCGTCTTTGAGGTTCCCGTGAAGTCTTATGATTATCTTCCATTAGAATTCTATGCATGCAGAAAGAAGGCTTAATGCCAATAAGATCGTCCGTGGTATAACCTATAGCTTTTCGATGCTTTCTCAGGACATGCATTAATTTAGACAATTCAGATTCGGTAAGGGAAGCACTAACAATAACGGGATAAGTAGAATCCGGTCCAAGAAAGATATACCTCAAGTGACTAGGGAGTTGTTTAAGCTCCACAACTGGGGGTGCTTTCTGAGAGGGATCATTGCTTCCTCCTTCCAGTGGAGTGGATTCAGAAACTGGACTCGATGAAGTCTCAGTTGGAATCGTCTCGCCGTCGACCTCGGTCGAGGCGCAGAGGCGTTGACCGAGATGTTCTTCAGTCGCCTCGCTCAGTCCAGGAAGTGCCTCGGTCGAGGTACTGCTACTGGAACCGAAACTGGAGATCTTCGTCTCCTGGAGTAGTGTCTCAGTTTTAGCTCCTGGATCCTCTTCCAGTGCCTTTAAGCTCCGTATATCTGCATCACAAGAAGCATCTATACCTTCGTCTATTAAACTAAAACTAATAACTCTTTCGAGTGGATCGTTAATAAGGATAGAGCTCACCAATTCCCGTGATTCTTCTTCATCATAGATGTTGAAGATATCATCGCTGAGTTGCTCTCCCTTCATTGCGGCAAGCAATGCAAACTCCACTTGGTCACCACCAATGTTGAACTTCAACTTGGCGTTCTTGCAATCCACGTTGCAACCCGAAGTTGCTAGAAATGGTCTCCCGAGAATAATAGGAACATGATAATCTGCGGGAATGTCAAGTACAACAAAATCTATAGGTAGATAGAAGTTACCTAACTTGACCGGAACGTCCTCCAAGATGCCCACGGGATGGGTGATGGAGCGATCCGCCATATAAAGTCGAATATTGACCGGCTTGGGCTCTCCGAGTCCGATCTTCGTGCATAGCTCCAGCGGGATGATGCTCACGC
Source organism: Fagopyrum esculentum (assembly GCA_033239045.1). Classification (NCBI taxonomy): domain Eukaryota; kingdom Viridiplantae; phylum Streptophyta; class Magnoliopsida; order Caryophyllales; family Polygonaceae; genus Fagopyrum; species Fagopyrum esculentum. Next base: position 9,963 of record BSUD01000445.1, on the reverse strand, counting down.
TGGCTCCTAGATCACAAAGGGCTTCACAAGTGACATCCCCAACTTGAATGGGAATGCAAAATGAGCCGGGATCTCTTAATTTAGGTGGCATCTTCTCCTTCATGATCTTGATAAGCTCCGAGGATTTAGATGTCATCCTAACTTCACCAAAGTCTTCCAATTTCCTTTTCCTTGAAAGGATCTCCTTTAGGAACTTCTCATATGCGGGCATTCCTAGAATAGCATCAAGGAAAGGAATGTTAATATGCAGCTTATTCATCAAGTCAAGGAACTTACCAAAGTGCTTGTCTAGATGTGCTCTGGCCCTTGACTGAGGGAATGGAAGTGGTGGTTTGTATGCAGGAGGTGGAATATAAGTTTCAGTTGTCCCTCCTGCTTTCTGTTGCTCCGCCTCGGTTGGCATCTCGGTCGAGGTGTTCTTCGACTGGATCTTGACCGAGGTGGTCTTCGTCGAACGAGGTACTAGATCTGCAGTTTTGAGTCCACTCCTCGTCGTTATGGCCATGCACTGGCCTTTGGGGTTGCTTTCCATCTTTGCTGGAAGCTTCCCTGGATCTCTTGGCGCTTCATTCGCCCTACTTGCAAGTTGTTGTTCGAAGGACTTTTGGGCCCTCGAAAATGAAGACATAGAATTCTCCATAGCGGTAAGCTTGATCAAGATAGCCTCCAGAACTGCGTCTTTCTTTTCCGGCTGAGACGAACTTGATCCTTGCCCTTGGCTCTTTAATGGAGTAGAAGAAGAAGAAGGGGAAGAGAGGAAAGGGTTAGAGGAATTATTAGAGTTGGAGTTAGAATAATTGTTACCAGGATTCTGGTTGCTTTGATTGTTCGTCCTCCAATTGTTGCTATTGGACCCTCTATTGTTGTTGTTGTTGTAGTTGTTGTTTCGGGGACCGTTGTTGTTGTTACGGTACCCGTTGTTGTTGTTGTTCCTTTGCCCTTGCTCTTCCTTCTTGGTTTGTGCAACCAAGAGTTCCTTCAATTGCTTCACGTCATTCTTCAAAGACGTGAGTTGATTGTTGTTGGATTGAGTCTCTTGAAAGTTGACTCTTTTAACTCCACCTTCAGCTCCTTGGTGGGTGTATTTCTCCATGTGCAAGGCTTGCTTCTCAATGAAGTCCCAAGCCTCATCAATTGCCATGTCCATGAAGGTACCGGCGGAGAGTAGTTGCTGAGGCGTAGCAGCTCTAGCGCCTCTTTCAATTCGGCCGCAAGATCGCGATCGTCTTGTTGGGCCATTTTCGCTTCTCTTAAGCGTCGCTTGTATGTCTTTTCTGGTTCGGGATCGTAAGGAACGATTTCCTTCCCAGTGCGGGTTCTTCGCATATACCTAAGAAAGAACCTGCAAAAGTCACTCAAGTAGAGTGGTTAGATGACACGGGGCAAGCGCCCCAAGAGCAAACCGTACCGGCTCGGTCTAGACCAAGTCCCCGGCAACGGCGCCAAAAACTTGTTCGCTCCAAACGGTGTGTGCAAGCTTTAAATTTATAACCCTAGACTTAAGCTTAAAACAAGGATGCGAACCCGCAGTGTACGGGTCAATCGTAGTAAAAAGCAAGAAATTCCAGGGGTCGATCACAGGGACTCGGTGAAACAAAGTCAATACGGTAAGCTTCGTGAATACTAACCACAAGAGCAGTTAACACAATCAAAGATGAATAAGAAGTCAATAAAGCAAACATGCAATTCTAGGGATTGAAGCATCTAGTTGTGGTTCCAACTCAAGATCTAAAGATAAGCGGACAAAGCTGAGGTTTTTGCATGGGGAAGGTGTTACTAAAGTGGAGTAGATCACCGGGTAAGTCTCACTACACACTAATCCTAAACCGTAACTCCTATTACCGGGTAAGTCTCAAGGAATTAAGATAAATAACTATAACCTCAAACTAACACACCATCTAAGGGAATAGAATCAACCTTTACCGGGTAAATCTTAGGCTAACTCACAAAGATGGGATGGAAGCACACTCAAACCCCAATAAAGGATAAACCTTTATTACCTACACTTATGATCGTTGGTACACAAACTAAGGAATTATCGGGTAAGTCTCATCCTAAGCTTGCTTTGAACCAGGAAAGGTGTAATAAGAATAGGATTTGGCAAACTCTAACACTTAACTCTCAGTTTAGGATCAGATAAGTCACCTCGGTCAGCCAAATTCCACCCCGGCCGAGATGTTCATCGACTGAACGAGATGCTTAGGGTTAAGGTTAAAGACTCGAACTTTCAGGATCCTACTGGAATCTAAGATTATTCTATCATTGTTTTTCCCACAACCTTCAGCCAATCACCCTAGAATCACACAAGGAAATTAGCCACTCATCATCATTATGAAAGTATTAAATATATGGGAAGAAAGTGAATATTTGAACAAGAAGAATTTAATGGAAAAGACTTCAATAACTGAATCAAATATCACAACAAAAGCGTTCCTTGGATAGTAATCCGAAAAGACAAGACAACAAGTGAGGGAATTAAAGACAATCTTACAAAACCCTCCAAAAAGCTATAAAAGCTATAGACTTCAATCTTCCTTCAACCTTCAAAAAGGTTCTTCGAAACTCCCCAATTGGAGTATGCTGCTGCTGCTGCGTGCGACTTGTTTTTCGGTGTAATCGGGATTGATAGCGGATCTTGCGGGGGTGCCAGATTTGTGGGAAATCCGACCCTTTTTATAGGAAAATAACCCTCCAAAGATAAGATATCTTAGAAAGATCTTTTCCCATAAAAATAGGTAAAATATAAGATCTTCTTCCTTCCAGGAGCCAAGCCCAAAAATATAAGATCACTTTCCAAAGATAAAAGATCTCAGCCAAGAATAAAATATTCTCGCCGCGTCCTAGGTGTTTGCCTCGGTCGAGTCGGTGTCTCTGGGTCACCTCGGTCGAGATGAATCTCTGGTCAACCGAGGTGAGTCACAACTGAATGTGAAATCCCTCAAAACTGGTCCAAAGTGAATCTTTAATCCATGGCTATGCTCCCTGGATGTAGCTCCAAATGACTCATGACTCCTTTTGCTCCTTTTCGATGCAAAATGCGCCATTTTACCTACAATTACAGCAAAACTAGGTGTAGACCTCGATTCCCGCAAAGGTAGATGAAATGGTAATATAATCACATATTATACATGCTAACATGTAGATTATTGAAGATAAAACGTCCAAACAAACCCTAAAATATAGACTATAATTCATGCTATCAAAATACCCCATACTTAGCCCTTGCTTGTCCCCAAGCAAGTTCCGCATATAGAAGACAAGATAGAATGGATTATAAGTCAAGAAAATCAATGAGAAGTCTTTCAAAAACATTTTTATGGTGTGTTACGATCATAGATCACTCTAAGAGAATACTTCATGGAATTTAAAAACTCAATATGTTCAAAACATTTTATAAATATAGGAAAGTTGTTCATCTTTGCATAAAATCATAGAATGCATAATAAGTCATAATTATCAAAATTAATCATGTACAATCCAGTTTAAACCACTAAGTCAATCAACAAGCTCAAGGTCTCAAGGGCTTCCCAAAAGAAAAGGTCAAGAAACGTGTAGGGTAGGGATGTATGTAAGGTAATGTGGTGCTAGAATCCGGGAAAAGGATGAACTTCACTTTCACTTTGACTTGCAACATCTTCCACCAATAAGCTTTGCTTATTCCACGCTTTTTTTCTTTTTACTTTACTTTTTGGGATGCATGGACAGAGGTGCACAATAACCGAAGCCTAGGAAATCAGCAATCATCAATTTCTTGAGATGCATCAAACCCTTGATGCACATACCATGACCCGTTAGGAATATCGCTCAATCCGACTTTGGCAAGACACAAACACCCGACTATGTGAATGGTGCCGAGTTACTCATCTTCATGATTGACTTCCCCAAACCTATTATTGCTTTCTAACACTTTTCACTTCCAGCCACTTCTCAACTTTACTTCACTTGCTTTCACCACTTCGCTTGCTTCCAAATTCCTGGATAGGTAAAGGGAGGCAAAATGTATGTGAGGGGCTAAGCATGATCAAGAAGAAGAAGAAGAGAATGAATTGCCTTGGTCTTTCCAAGAAGAAAGTGAGAGAACTTAACCTGCGGTGTCAACCTTCAAATTCAACATAATTTAGATAAAAACAAAGTATTAAACATGCCAATAATTTCAAACAAAGCATTTAGCAACTTAAACATATTATAAAACCTTTCAAACACATAAAGAATTTAAAACCAGTCAGTAAACAAGATCTTCACTGAGATCATATCCAGATAAGCAACACGAAAATCGTTTTCGAAAACTCTCAGTTAACACACCTCGGTCGAGGTGTTCTTGGTTCAACCGAGGTGAAACGCCTCGTTTGGCCAAGACTGACTCGGTCGAGGTCAAAAATTTTTTTTTTTAAAAACCATTTTTTTTCGGTTTCGACGTTTTTCTCAATCAAATAACCTGTAGGTATGCATGTAATATCAGATAATCATATAAATGCAGAAGTGAAGCATAAAATATCCGATAAAATGTCATACATCAAAATAGTCAAATAAGTACATCAAATAGTCATCAAATAAATACAAACACCCCATACTTGGGACACACTGTCCCAGTGGGTCAATATAAGTCTGGAAATAAGAGTACTCAACGGATAAATAGCTGAACTGCATAAAAATATAATAAAGAAAATCCTGCAGCTCATCAATAGTCCTGATCCGGTGGTGGTGGTGGTGGTGGCACGTATGGATACTGCGTCGGGTCGAATGGATAGCCCATAGTCTGCTGGAACTGTAGCTCCATCATCCTGTGCTGATAGTGCTGCCCCTCCAACATTTGATGAGTCCAGTTGTCAATCTGTCGGTGCTGGGCAACAAATCTCTCATGCATGTCCACAGTAAGGGCAGCATAAGAATCTATCATCTGGTCTGTCAGATCATCGATCCGACGATGAGCCTCCGAATCTCTATGACGGCGTGTCCGACGCCTAGCAGATCTAGCAGGTGGCGCAGCAGGTGCAGGTACAGGCTCAGTATCCTCATCATCATCCAAGTCTATGATCGGCGGTGCGCTCATCCCTGCAGTATCCGTCCTTGTATCCATCGGGACTCCACCATCTCTCTCATCTACTGTATCCTCATCATCGTCATCCTCCTCCTCCTCATCCTCAGCTGGGGCAGCTGCTGCCTCCCTATGATCCTCCATCAGTGGAGCCCAAGCTGTCTGCCAATAATATGGATCGAAAACTGTGAACTAGGCAGACCAGCGGATCCCCTGTGGCGCAGTCCGCTCCCACGGCATAGCAACATATGGAGTGGTCAAACCGCGGGGAACCAAAATCCTCCGTGTGATCATCTCCTGAAGTCCAAGCGGCTTCGGAGCCGCCGCCATCGTACAAGAACTGAGGTCCATCCCGTGAAAAGTAGCTATGTGGGTGACTAGACCTCCGCAGCAAATGTCTCCCTTCGCTTTAGCCTTGATCCTGTGCAGGTTCTCTGCCAAGATCAAGCCAAAGTCTAGGAAACCCCCCGTGACCATACAGTAAAGACTGAAGAGCTCGCCCTGTCGGATCTTCTGGGGCGTCTCAGTACGCGCCAGAAGTGTCTCGCTGAATATCCTATGGGCTAATCTGAAGGCTGGGTGGAAGATGACCTTCTCCCTGGAATCTCCAGGGCGCCATCTATCTGCATGCTCAGTATTATGGGCAATCTGCCCCCAGAACTCCCTAGCTACAGATCGGGAGGGGAAGTCAGTGGCGGTGGGCTCAGAAAAGCCGAAAATCTCTCTCCAAACCTCTAAAGGAACTATGAAGTTCCGGTTCATCAACCGGTACTTCACAGACTACTCTGTGGGAAGGTAGGAAAAGGAGCTAACGAACTCTAAGGTCGGCTCCAAGTAGGTTGGGGCTCGGATCTCAGTAAACTGATCCATCCCAACAGTGGTAATCATCCTCCTAAGGTCTCCATCTAACCCTAGGCAATCGAAGGCTGACACGTCCAGGAAACGTGGTGCAATAACTGGACGGCTAGCTATACGCTCATAATCTACCCGGCATCTCTCGTGGATCACCGGGCGGTAAGGTCGGGAGGAAGAAGAAGAAGGGGAAGGTGAGGATCTATCTTTGAGGGCAAGGCGACGATCGGAACTCATTTTCTCTCAACTACTGTCAGATCACCTCGGTCGCTGACAACCCTCAAGAATCACCTCGGTCGAGATGCAGTTCGACTGGACCGAGGCGCAACAGTTTACGATTCCAATCTCAGAAATCCAGTTCTTTTCCCCCAAAAATCACTACAATTACTTCCTATGGGGTACTTAAGCCTTTTCTCAGCAAATTCAGGGGCAACCAAAGCCCAAATCGAAGCGAATGAACGAGTTAGGGTTTCGACTGTTTTTACCTCGTTTCGTCAATTCGTTCGATTTCTTCGCAGATCTGTAGTTGCAATAGGATCCTCTACCCTTCAATCGCAGTTTGGAAGCGGAAATCTTCGAAAACGAGCAAAAACTGAGGAAGCGAGGTGGGAAGCGCCGCGGTCGAGTCGAAGGAAGTAAAAAGGTAAAAAAATAATTTTTTCCCCCTTTTATACTGTTCCTGGATCTGCTGTCACCTCGGTCGAGATGGTCTCGACTGGACCGAGGTGGTACGGACCGAGGTGGTTCTGCAGAAAACCCTAGTCGCCTCGGTTGCTCAAGAATCGTCTCGGTCGAGGTACTCTGACAGTAACCGAGATGCTTCTGTCTTCTCAAAATCTCGAACTTCTGTCCTTCCAGTTATGCTCCTTCCTTAGATGTTTCCTGTTGTCTGTCCAGAACGCCAAAAACAAAGCAAAGCAAAGCAAAAACAAAAACTATCTAAACTAGACTAGAAAACGGGAAAAGAAAGCAATACCTTGGGTTGCCTCCCAAGAAGCGCTTGGTTTAAGGTCGCTAGCTGGACCATAATGCGTCTCAAATGTGATGGGAGGTGCCCTCACCCCATACTTCACCTCCATCGTGGGGTGAAGTAAGTAAATCCATCAAACGCTCCAACAAGTGTAAGTGCTCATCGGGGAATGAATCGTCTATGGGTGGATCATCCGTCTCGCGGGAAGATTCCGGTAGTCGGCTGAGGTGATCCGCAACTGAGTTCTCGGATCCATTCTTATCGCGGATCTCTAGGTCAAACTCTTGAAGCAAGAGAATCCATCGAATAAGGCGCGGCTTGGCATCTTTCTTAGCCAACAAGTAACGAATGGCTGCATGGTCAGTGTAGACAATGACTTTCGCCCCCACTAGATAGGAACGAAACTTCTCGAAAGCATATACAACCGCCAATAACTCCTTCTCAGTGGTAGCGTAGTTGCGCTGGGCTACATCTAGCGTCTTGCTAGCATAGTAAATGGCGGTGGTCCGGCCATCCTTCTTCTGTCCAAGCACCGCTCCTACGGCTACATCACTAGCGTCACACATGACCTCAAAGGGCAAGGTCCAATCAGGAGGTTGGATAATGGGAGCGGAGATCAACGCTTCCTTCATCCTGTAAAAAGCATCAAGACACTCCTCCATGATCTCCTCTATGTACTCGGAAAAGATAGCCATCATGCATCGCTGGAAGGTAGCGGGTGCATTGCACAATCCAAATGGCATCCTCCGATAGGCAAACGTCCCCCAAGGACAAGTAAAAGTGGTCTTCTCCTGATCATCCGGATGGATAG
>BSUD01000444.1:20229-43593 GCA_033239045.1 Fagopyrum esculentum | reverse complement strand
CTTAGTCGAGTTCCAGTTTCCTCCCACTGGCACTGCTGAGTCTGCTGCTGCTTCTGCGCTCGATAGCGCCATCTCGGAGTCCTTCCAGGAGGCTGTCCCCAGGACAAGGCCCGCCGCAAGTTTACCCATTTTTGATTTGATCCTTAAGAGGATAGAGAGCATGATTCTTCAGGGTGGCAGGTTCGATGCTGACTGGACTTGTCCCGACTGTTCAATCTGCATTGAAAGCATCAAATGGAAATGTAGGTCACTCACACTTCCTTGTTCCCACGTTTTCCACGAGTCCTGCATTCTCCGCTGGTTCGAGACGAACCACGTGTGCCCCTTGTGCCGATACGAGATGCCTGTTGAATCTTCTTGACTCACCTGCTCATTTGCATATATGTACTATACTGTAGCTGTTAGTCAGTTAGTGTACTATGTTGTTATCTGCTGTTCATGTCTGTGAACGAAATATACTAGCATTTAATATCCATGTCTCTTTGAATGAAATATACTAGCATTTGCATATACTGTTCTTGTTAGTCAGTTAGCCTATACTGTGTTGTTAATTTCTGTTCATGTCTCTTTGAATGAAATATACTAGCTAGAACCGTTAGTATGTCCATTCAACCAAACTGTGTACACCAACTGGAGAAAGAGAGATCATCTTCACTGGCATTTAATATTCCATCCAAAAACACTAAGAAATTGCAACTGATATCAACTTCTTATACCAGTTCATAATTCTAAACTAAATAACTCAAAACGATATTGTCCATTACAATGCTTTCATTACTGGTTCTGTAAATGGTTATAAAAATAAAAACAACAAAAATTATTCACAACTCCATTATAATTGGTATTGCATTCAGCGATTCACTTGGTACTTACCCTATCGGATTCATAGAAATTTATTTCAGTTTCTATCTGTAAAAACTCTATCGCTTTTTCAAATAAAAAACGACTGGATCTAGAGCGAACCAGTCTTTCAAAAAACCAGATGAACACAAAGAGTTTGGTGACGCAGTTCGAGTTAAGCTCTACTCTGCGGGATCTCAGGAGGGGAGAGCCAGCCCAATCCACTAGGTAGAGTTACAGTGAAGAACGGTTACAGAAGGAGCACTCAAAAACACAAGAAAACCATACAAGATCAAGAACAGAATAACAAGAAGAAAGATAGGCGAGAGGTCTGTAAACCAACACTGGTAAGGATCTGTGCTTTGAGGCAAAGCAAGATCTAGACAACAGAGAACGTCTCAAGATAATCACTCAGACGAAGCACTCGGCTCGGATCTCTCTCTCACTCGTGTCTCTCTCTTTCTCTCTTTCTCTCTTTCAGATCTAGGGTTTCTCACAGTAAAGTGTTTCGGCTGCCTTAGGGTTTCATCGACAGAGAAGGAAGCTTAAGTACTCAGTGCCACGAGGTGTTTCTTCAGCAACGCTGCGTTTAACCATGCAACGCTTCAAGCCGCTCCACAACCTGGTGAGATGGACTGGGGCGCTTACCATTGGACCTCGATCAACTAGGCCCAACTGGCCCTGCATTCAGCCCATCTTCTATCAGAACACAAGCACCCTGTCCAACCCATCAATAAACCCAACCGGCCTAACACTTACACTCAAACCCATTAACCGGAAGCTAACACGAACCGGGTTTAACTAAATCCTAACAAATGCCCTCCTAAACCAGGTTCTACAGCTGCATACTGCCAGTAGTGGATTAGGGGTACTCCTGTCCTTCATAGATCCAATGTCGCTGCCCTTTTTCAGCCATCCTCAATATGCAAAGAGTCTCTACAATATGAGAACTTGTCAGCTGGGACAATCTTGGTTCCAAAATCAGCTGGATTTACATCTCCTTTGATTTTCTGTATCACCAGTTGCTTGTGCTTGATCTTCTTCCTTATGTAGTGGTACCTGATATCAATATGTTTTGTTCTTTCATGATACATGGGATCTTTACATAAGTACAAAGCACTTTGACTATCAGTATATATAATAGGAACATAGGTCTTGTTTTCTATTTCTTCTAACAAGCCTTTGAGCCATGTAGCTTCTTTAGCTGCTTCAGTGGCTGCCATGTACTCAGCCTCGGTTGAGGACAGGGCCACAACAGATTGTTGTTGAGACTTCCAGGAAATGCAATTCCCAGCCCAAGTGAAGTAAATGGCTGTAGTAGACTTCCTGTTATCCTTGTTACTAGCATAATCAGAATCTACAAATCCAATCAGGTTAGTACGAGAGATATGTTCTTTATATACAAGACACTTATCCTTGGTTCCACACATATATCTGAGCAAATATTTCATAGCATCCCAGTGAGGTATACCAGGATTAGACATATATCTACTCAATACAGATATTCCAAAAGCAAGATCAGGTCTAGTGCACAGCATGGCATACATTACAGAACCAACAACAACATCATATGGTATATTAGACATTTTATTTTTGCCTTCATCAGAGGTAGGGCAATCCTTTTTAGACAACTCAAGGTGCCCTCCTAAGGGTACAATTGCAGGTTTACAATTAAGCATATTAAATCTCTGCAGAACTTTATGTACATAATCAGTCTGAGATAACAACATGGATTTCTTAGATCTATCCCTAGATATGGAGATTCCTAATATTTTCTTAGCATGTCCTAAATCTTTCATGTCAAAATGATTTTTCAGATCATGTTTTATGCTAGCTATAAGAACTTTAGAAGGAGATATTAAAAGTATGTCATCAACATAAAGTAACACATACAGTGGATCATGCTTCTTAACATTCTTAAAATACAAACATGTATCATAATCACTTCTGACAAAGCCTAATTTAGACATACAAGAGTCAAACTTTAAATTCCATTGTCTAGGAGATTGTTTCAATCCATAGATAGATTTTTTAAGCAAGCAGCATGCATTGGTATTTGTAGAATCAATGAAGCCCTTAGGCTGTGACATGTAAATTGTTTCATTTAAATCACCATGCAGAAAAGCAGTCTTAACATCCATTTGTTCCAATTCCCAGTCAGAAACAGCAGTCATTACAAGCATAAGTCTCAGAGTTTTATACTTAACTACTGGGGCAAAAATGTCATTATAGTCTATTCCTTCTCTCTGTGTAAACCCTTTAGCTACCAATCTAGCTTTATATTTGTCAGGTTCATTAGGAGATAGACCTTCTTTTATCTTATAAATCCATCTACACTGAACTAGCTTAGAATCTTTAGGTTTATTAACTAAGGTCCAAGTGTTATTAGCATGCATAGAGTCAATTTCGTCTTTCATAGCAGCTATCCAGAGTTTTGAATCCTTACAGTTAACAGCTTGTTCATAAGTTTCAGGAGTGTAGGGATTTTTCACAATTGAAGCAGTAATAAGAGCATATTCAGCAATATTAGCATATTTCTTATTTGGGATGATATTCCTAGGAGCCCTATCCCTAGTAAGCTGATACTGACCATGAAAAACCCAATGACTTGAGTTAGTGCTACCTTGTCTTGTACCAGGGGAACTCAGGTCATTGGGGCTTTCATGGCCTATTCCAGCACTGGGGGACAAGGTAGGAACTCTAAGGTTATCAAGGTTATCAGAAATATTAGGCTCATTTACCCCCCTTAATTGTTGACTATGTGAATTTATTACTATGTTCAGGTTGTGAAGGGAAGCTACTACTTTCATTAGTAGTAGTATCATTATTAGGTAGATCACTACCTTCAGAATAGTCACCAATGTCGAATTCAATTTCAGCATTGTTGTGACTTGCACTGGGCATGTAAAAAGAGGTTCCAACATTGGAATTCTCTTCAGACTCACCAGCAGTGCTACTAGTCTCACTGGGATGTTTATTTTTAAAATGAAAATCAGTTTCATTAAAGGTAACATTCCTAGACACAACTACCTTATACCCTCCAGGTTGAATAAGAAGTAGTTTGTAACCTTTTACACCCTCTGGATATCCTAACATAATACCCTTTTTCGCTCTTGGTTGCAGCTTGCCTTCACTCACATGAGTGTAGGCCGTGCATCCAAAGGGCCTAAGGTATTTGAGATTAGGTTTCCTATTAGTCCACAGTTCATACGGAGTTTTGAATCCTATAGCTGAGGAAGGGGATCTATTAATGAGATAAGAAGCTGTAGTAACAGCTTCTCCCCATAGGGAAGGTTTGAGACCAGCACTAACTAGCATACATCTTGCCTTTTCAAGCAAGGTCCTATTCATTCTTTCAGCAGTTCCATTCTGCTGAGGTGTTCCAGGGATGGTTAAATGTCTTTTAATGCCTTGTTCTTTACAAAATTCATCAAATAATTTGTTACAGAATTCAAGCCCATTATCAGTTTTTAGACATTTAATCTTCTTATTAGTTTCTGTTTCAACAAGGTTTTTCCAATTCTTAAAAATTTCAAAGGCTTCATCTTTAGTTTTAAGAAGATAGACCCAAACTTTCCTAGAGAAGTGATCTATAAAAGAGATAAAGTATCTTCTTCCACCTATGGTGTCAACCTGTGCAGGTCCCCAAAGATCAGAATGGATGTACTCTAGAGGTTGTTTGGCTACATAACTAGAGGTTGTGAAACTATGTTTAGTTTTCTTTCCTAAAATACAGGTTTCACATATATCTAGGTTAGCAGGTTTATTATCTATCAGACCTTGTTGGTACAAACTAAGCATTCTCTTATTTCCCATGTGTCCCAGTCTACTGTGTAGGAGAGTAGTTTGGGCTAGAGTCATTAGATTGGTTGTTTTAGACATATTAATTTCAGGTGAGGTAATAACATGATATAGACCTCCTTTATTAATGCTTCTAATTAGTACAACATTATCTCTAATCACATCTCTAACACCATTTTTGGTGACAATAGTACAGTTCAAATTATCAAAGACAGATTCTGATAATAAGTTTCTCCTAAGTTTGGGAACCCATCTAACATTTTGTAATACTCTAGTAACACCATCATGCATACATAAAGGTACATTTCCAATTCCTTTTATAGCTAAACTAGTGTTATCACCTAGCATAACTTCTCCAGCATTATACAGATCGATGCTACTAAAAACAGATTTATTAGAAGTAGCATGCATAGTACATCCAGAGTCAAGGATCCAATCATTCATGGTATTAGAAGAGGTAGCACACATCAGTATTTCATGATGATACAAACATGCATTAAGAGGCATATTATACTCAGAGTAATCATGTTTAGATGAGCAAACAAGCAGTTCATTAGGATAATCAGATACACATAAAGATGCAGAGTGAGTAGATTTATCTTTGCTAGATTCATCTTTCTTCTTCTTTCTACATTCTTCCTGGTAGTGTCCTAGTTTACTGCAGTAGAAGCATTTTTTATTCTTTTTATCAGAATCGTTTGAGTAAGTATTTTTATTCTTTTCTGGTTCATATTTCTGCTTATATTTTGATTTGTTTCTTTTATTTCCTTTCATCATAAGGGCCTCAGATTTGTCATCAGTTTTATGACTAGTTTTAAAAACTTTCATACTTTCATTTTTCTGTATGATTTGTTCCTGTATTTTGTCCTTAGATATTTCATCCTGACTAAACTGGATAACATCTTTAAAATTGTCAAACTGACTAGGCAGGGCATTCAATAAAAGTATAGCAGAATGGTCATCAGAGATCTTATCATTACATCTTTCTAAGTCTTGAGTTAATTTCAGAAAAATATCTAAGTTATCATGCAAAGACAAGTTGACATTCATTCTAAAATTGAACAATCTACATAACAAAGATATACGACTAGGCAAAGATTTTTTCAGATATAGATCTTCTAATTTTTTCCAGAGTAAAGAAGGGTCAGTGAGACTTACAACCTGACGAGCCACGTCGTCAGCTAATCATATAAAAATCTCAGAGTGAGCTTGCTCCTCAAGCTCTTGTTTTCTATCTGGAGAAGTATCCGGAGGGAACTTTCCTTGAACAGTGGTCCAGCACTTCTCCTTGATTAGGATTGCTTTCAGCTTCAGTTGCCATATGGCAAAGTCCGAGGTGCCATCAAAGGGCTTAATCCTCACTGTGTTTTCCGACATAGTCCCGTGTCTAAGGAGACACGATCCCAGATGTCGTACTTAGGGTATATGTAGAAGGCAGTCTTTAGAATTAAAAACCTGCCGTTCTTTGTTTAAGAAATCAAAGATCCTCAAAACACTGTAAGTTTTGGGTCTTTTGATTTTCTTGTATCTAGGGTTCCTTAAGCAACAATGCTTGAAGGAATGATCCTCTTTCCTGGAGTTTTTTAAAACAAGCCAAAAGTTTTCACAATCGGTTTTGAATAGAAAAATGAGAAGAGAACGATAGATTTGAGCGGAAGCAATTTTTAAAAATCAGAAGTTCCAGAGAACGAAAAACTCGAAGAGTAAAAGAAAGGTCGATTTAAGAAAACCAGATTTTTCTATTTTAAGAAACGAGAAAACGAAGCTCTGATACCAATTTGTAAAAACTCTATCGCTTTTTCAAATCAAAAACGACTGGATCTAGAGCGAACCAGTCTTTCAAAAAACCAGATGAACACAAAGAGTTTGGTGACGCAGTTCGAGTTAAGCTCTACTCTGCGGGATCTCAGGAGGGGAGAGCCAGCCCAATCCACTAGGTAGAGTTACAGTGAAGAACGGTTACAGAAGGAGCACTCAAAAACACAAGAAAACCATACAAGATCAAGAACAGAATAACAAGAAGAAAGATAGGCGAGAGGTCTGTAAACCAACACTGGTAAGGATCTGTGCTTTGAGGCAAAGCAAGATCTAGACAACAGAGAACGTCTCAAGATAATCACTCAGACGAAGCACTCGGCTCGGATCTCTCTCTCACTCGTGTCTCTCTCTTTCTCTCTTTCTCTCTTTCAGATCTAGGGTTTCTCACAGTAAAGTGTTTCGGCTGCCTTAGGGTTTCATCGACAGAGAAGGAAGCTTAAGTACTCAGTGCCACGAGGTGTTTCTTCAGCAACGCTGCGTTTAACCATGCAACGCTTCAAGCCGCTCCACAACCTGGTGAGATGGACTGGGGCGCTTACCATTGGACCTCGATCAACTAGGCCCAACTGGCCTTGCATTCAGCCCATCTTCTATCAGAACACAAGCACCCTGTCCAACCCATCAATAAACCCAACCGGCCTAACACTTACACTCAGACCCATTAACCGGAAGCTAACACGAACCGGGTTTAACTAAATCCTAACACTATCAAACAATTCTTTCAGCATAATGCATAATATTTTAGGAAAGACAGTGAAAGAAAACCTAGGTATACAAATAGAGGATTTACAAACAAACATACCTATTCAATAACCCTATGAAAAAAGACATGGCCATCAAAACAGGGAAACCAAAATCCTTCACACCCAATCAAACAGCTCAAGGAAGGATCAACATCAAACTCTAACTACAAACCCCAATTGAAATCAAATCCATTTCCACAATTTCCCTTTAAAAGGAAAAAACAGAAGAGAAAGGAAACCTCCATTTCCACAATTGGATCATCTACACAAATACAATATGATCATTTTATCACATAGTTTAATGCAATATGATCATTCAAATCAGCCATGCCAAACCAATATTCATTTTATCAAACAGCTAAAGTTTGGATCATTCTCTTCACAACAGAAGCAGGAACAACAATATTTACACAGCAGAAGTTTAGATCATTCTCTTCACAACAGAAGTAAATGTTTGGATCATTCTCTTCGCAGCAGAAGTTTCTGTCAGGGCTTTCCTAGTAGAAATCAGTCCATTTAAATGAAAGTGATAAAAATGGAAGAGCACAACGTACACTTGGCATGATCAAAACAAAAACCTCGTTATAGATTAAAGATCAACTAACTACAAATGTTAATAATGAATGAGGTTGACATTTTGTCAAACATTTGGTGTGCATATCAAATTACAGCAATCTCTACAATCAAAAAAGGAAGAACAGAAGAATTGGACATTAATCTCATACCAAAGATAGGAAGCAGGATTAAAAGAAAAAGGATCAAGAAGAATGAGCTCCTTAGGCGGATCGAAGAAGCAACAATGGAGAAAGAATTCTTTTACCTGGAGTGTGTCGATGGCTACAACCGGGGGTAACAATTCGTTCATCTCTTAGACGCCAAGGATCCTAAACGGTGACCAATTTGATGCGCTCCTCCTGGACGCAAGAAACGCTCCCATAAGCTGGTTTCCAAACGTGGCCAAAATGATAGAAGTATAAGCTAGCATAAACTTTCGTAAACTAGAACTCCCAAGCACATAACCTTGTCACCTAACTTTTATCTTTCTTATAATCTATATATATTACTAAACCAGCACCCATTTTGTCCACGTGTCAATCTCTAAGGCCGTCCACATCAGCATTTTTTCAATTTATTTACAGATTTGCCACAATGTATTTACAGATTTGCCATTAATCATTTTATAAGAAATTTTTTATTAGAATTTATAAACAGTCATCATGCCACGTCAATTATATTAAAATTAAAAATTAAAAAAAACTAAATATACTTATCTACCAATCAAAATTGATAAACTGATGTATTATAATTCGATTTTGTTTAGAAAATCTCACGCAAATCTTTTCGTAAGATTTGACACATTTGTTAGATTTAAAACTAAATAAAAATTTTCTCCTCTAACTTTATATAAGTAAAATTGATAATATATTGAGTAAATATAATACTCGAACAATAATCTTTGTAATAAATTTTTAATTATGTTCATTTATTTATTAAAAAATACAATTAATCCTCAAATGTTAGTTATATTAATTAATAAAAATTAATTATTTTTATAGATTAATATCAATACATAATACATGAAATTGAAAATATAATTTTTTTTTAAACAAACCCGCTCAAGGTGCGGGCACTAAACTGGTTTCATAAGAAAATCAAAGTTTTAGTATGAAGTTGGATATGATCGTCTAGACCTCCCGCAAACAACTTTAAGAACCTTGGAGTGCCTTGATACACAAATCGCCACCCTTAATTTCAATCTTTTGTTATTTGAAATCTCATAGCTTCTCACACGTTCGTTTTAGGAACAAATACTCCCGCTTTTATCACCGAATTAAAAAAATAAATTTCCGTCAAGACTGATAAACTCTCCATTGTGGTTCCGGATTACAAAATCAACCATATGTTGGGAAAACTCCACGTTCCCGACACACACCGAGTATATAAGCGGGTATTTTGTTGCGCACTCACACTTGTACACCAACCTCACTTATCAGCTCTCTTTAGAAGCCTTTATTGCTCTTTTCTGACGGAGTTACAAAAATGAGAGGTGGTCTCCCCTATATATAGACATTGCCACCTCCTCTACTGGAAGGTTCCGAAACTCGATTCTCCTAGATAATTCCGGAGCCTACTCACACAATCCAATACAAGTCTAGAACTCTCCCTAGATTTCTAACCTAGACTACAAGGTTCTGAGGAGTTCTAGAATTCTCCATCATCTTCCGGGTAGCTCCGCCTCCTTCCGGAAGGTTCCTCCACGTTCCGGAATATTCCGCATCATTTCAGAAGGTTCCACCATCTTCTAAAATATTCTACATCCTTCCGGAATATTCATCTTCCTTCCGGAGTGATCCATTATTACAATATTTATATTTGAAAATATGAATTAGCCTAACAATCATAGACTCAAGTTTAGAGCCATCAAAGTTATGTTTGTTGAATCCTTGTTCTGGTTTTTCCATTTGATGTTATTTTTTTTCCTTTTGATGGTGTTGTTTTTTGGTGATGGTCTAATGTCATAATCATCCTCATCTATGATAGTTTTTTTGTCATTCGTGGATCTCATTCTTAATGAAAGAAGTTGTATTATTAAATGAGTCAAAAGGTTCAATATTGAACATAGTTTCGTTTTAGAGAACCAAACACCCCACTATATAGTAGCAATACACGTGAACCTCTTTTGTCAAATTCTATCTTTAATTTCTTGAAAAATGTCATTTACTTTTTTGTCCTTATGGTTATTGTTGTTTATTTTGTATTAAATTGGTCTAGCAATTTTATTATGATTTGTTTGGTAAAAGGGCAATCCAGAACTAAATGATATAAGTCCCCGAAGTGATGGTTACACATACACAGTTTCTAATAACCGCAATTTTCCCCCGCCAAGGTTTGCTTTTGTTGTTAATCCGTTTTTTTAATTTTCATAGAAAGTTCTTTATTTTAGGTTATGTGTTAAATTTTCAGATCCACTCACACGCAATTCCAAAGATAAAACACTAATCCTCCATTACATTATTAGCTCAAAATCTGACTTGAATGTAAAGCACCCAATTTGGTGACACCAACATTATAATCTAGGGGTGGACACGAGACTAAATTGGACGGAATTATGGTCATCCCATCCCCGTCCCGACTATTTTACATGTGATGGGATCGGGACGGGCCTTGATTGTTTTTAGATTGAATCCCACCGGGCCCTATCCCGGTTGGTATCGGGATGGGACGGGTGCAATCCCGCTTTCCCATTAATTTGTTTACTGTGTTTAAATTTAACGTTTTATCCACAAAAATATCCTTATATATCAAGTATAGTCCTAACCACGTGTTCACAGCTTGTTTGATATGCGTTTGTCTTGCGTGGTTTGGATGAAAATTGACTTTAGGGGTAACAGACGAGTAAAGTTAGTGGGGTCAAACAACAAAATTACAACCCTAAATCTAAATATATTTGGGTCATTTGTCAATTTTGATCCACATGGTTTTCTTCTTCTTCTTCTTCTTCTTCTTCTTCTTCTTCTTCTTCTTCTTCTTCTTCTTCTTCTTCTTCTTCTTCTTCTTCTTTTTGAATATATCCTTACTATACTAAAAGTGGGAGTTCTCCAAATGAATAAGGAAATTCCATTTAAACCCTTACGTCTTGTATTTTTCAGATTTTCCCTTAACGATCTTCAATATTACGTTCCAGTCGGTGCTTGTTTTCGGCCCAATATTACGCCCTATTTCGTTCAGTTTGTGGCTGCGGTTTTTAAGCCCATTGTGTGATAATAGGTTGAAGCCCATAAGTGGAGGATTGCAGCCGTTGGTATATAGGCTGCAGGTTTGGGCTTCGGCCATTTAAATAAGATTGCAGCCCATTGAGATTTGTCCTTTCGCCTATCGAATTTTAATCAGTTTAGGAGCTCGATGACATGTGTTGGAAATCGTCCCACTGGATTAACCGCTTCCGCTGGTTTGTACTCATATTCTCCACCAAGTTAATGGCCGGCAGGTGGTTTAAAGCCTCAAATCACCGTCATTAATTGTCATTCTCTTCACTCGACTTATTTTCTCGCTTCTTCTGGTTGTTTTCTCTTTCGCCTTCCTAGTTTGTTTCTTCTTCCTGGTAGATATGTTTATTTCTAGGGTTCGTTGGATAGTAATTCTAATGCATCCATTCTTTGATTTGATGCATGTGCTCGATGATCAGTATATGAGAGAGCTTCAATCCTCGTTCGTTCTTATTGTTTCTGTAATGTCGTATTGTACGGTAAATTTTTTTACTTTCTCTTTTAATTTAAACTTTGGAAGGCTTTTTTTGGATTGTGCTTGGAAATCATTTCTGGATGAAAGTTCGTTCAACAAAAGGTCTTTTGGAACTTCGGTTTGCTTTCATCCATCTACTCGATGATATTTGAATGAGAGTAGTTACTTGTGGTTTCTTACTCTTTGACTTTCTACATGTTTTATCTTGTTTTCCCTTTTTTGTCTCTACGCCATTCATGTTCTTCACGTTCTGGTTTTGTTTCTCTCTTTTTTTGTTTACTATCATGCATTTATTTTACCCTAAATTTGTTATGTTTGTCTCTTTTTTTCTCTTCTGATTGAGCTTTCGAATTGCTGTTCTTTTTTACTATCATGTGCTCGATGATCTGTATCTGAAAGAGATTCGATTTTTGCTGGTTCTTATTGTTTCTGTGTAGTCGTTTTCTATGCTAAATTTTTGAACTTCCACTTTGTTTTTACTTCAAACTTCGGAAGGCTTGTTTTTCTAGATTTTGCTTGGAAATCTTTTCAAAATAAAATTTTGCTCAGTAAAAGATATTTTGGAACTTCGATTTTCTTTCATCTGTCTGCTCGATGATCTTTGAATGAGAGCTCTTAATTGTGATTTCTTACTCTTCGACATTTTGCGTGTTTTATCTTGTTTTCCCTTTTAAAGCTTTGCGCCATTGATGTTCTCCATATTTTGGTTTTGTTTCACTCTCTGTGTTTGTTGGCTTTTTTCATTATCTATTTTATTCTCTAGTGTTGTTATTGTTAATGTTGTTGTAGTTTTTTTCTCTGGTTTGTTGCTTTTAACCGGGTTTTAATCTTCTGCCCTGTCTTCTTTCATTGGATATGCCCATTTGACTTGTTTGTCTAGTTTTTTTGTAGTGTGGGCGTTTTGTTAGTTGTTTATTTTGCAGGTTATTTTTCAACTCATTTTTGATTTTGTAGCCATTTTATGGAAATTAAACTGCATGCATGAATATATGTGTTCTATATCTTTTCTTTGCCTAACTGCATGTAGGTTTTCCTTTTTGTTTGTTTCCTTTCACCCTTTCATCATTAACATTTTTTTTTGCTCTTGCTTAGATTGTTGTTGCTGCGTATTTTCAAGGAAACTACTTGCATGTACGGTTTCCACGCTCCCTTTACTCTTTCTTAAATATTCATTGCTCTTGTGTATTAATTTAGCTTCCTACATTATAGGAGTTTGGTTTGGCTTTGTGGTTCTTAACTTTTGACATGCCTTGTGTTATTTATTGTACAATTTGGTAGCACATTGCTTAACATCTTTCATATTGTTCATGATACGTAGTAGTCTACATTGTACATTTTAATAGCATGATGTCTTCTTCTCATGTGATGCTTGATAAATTGGACAATCGTTCTTGGACACAAGTTGTACGCATAAGGGTTGTTGATAAACAACCCATGCAAGAAAGCTCCAGTAAGTGTAGCTACCAACGCATGATTTTTGTTGTTGAGATGGTTAGTCTCTTTAATTTGTTCTGCTTAAGTTATTTCTCTCATTTTTTGTATTTTTTTATGTTTTAGATGTTTCAGTATTTGCTAACTCTTTTAGTTTTTGGTATTCTGCAGAGTAACCGTATGACGGCCACGCTTTTTGGTGTGGATATTAACATCTATGAGAACATACTGTTGAGAGGTCAATGGCATGATTTGAAGTAGACGTGGGTCCGGTTTGGACTAAACCGCCAAACCGGCGGTTTAGGTTTGCCGGTTTGGCCAAACCGTGGGTTACCGGTTTAGGTTGGTTATTTTTTTTAAAAAAAAAAAGGACCAAACCGGCCGGTTTGGTCCTGTTTTCCAATTTTTTTTTGTAAACCTTCTACCGCCGGTTTGGGGTATGGCCGGTTTAGGTTTAGGTTTGGCCAAAACCTAAACCTAAACCGGTTTGGGTTTCGGACTCATGTCTTATTTGAAGCACCATGTCGTCAAACCCGTGCCAGAGAGATTCGCCACCTATGTTGGTGAAAAGCAGTTACACTTCACGAATTTAACCGATGTGCTCTCGGTTCAATCTGTAGGTAGTTCGATCCAGGCTCCTAGGTTTCACGTCCCACTTCATGATCTCCCTCGTGATGCAAGTAAAAATGATCGATTTGGTATGTTTGCTAATGTTCATCCCTATCATGCAATCTTATATTTTTGTTCTCAACTTTCGTTTGTTTTTCCCTTCGTTAGATATCATGGTGATTCTTCTCTATATACACATAAAAGATAGTATCCAAAGGTGACACTTATTTGCCCGTCCGTGAGATCCACATAGGGAGCACAAATTAGCTATTGATGCTTTTGGCCATTTTTCGATTGCATTATAGGGTTTCAACTGTTTACATTTGGTTTAAAAAAATATTTCATTCCCATTGCCTATTTTTTGTATGGTTCTTTAGTTTATTGGGATGACTAATTTAAGTTAGTCTTGGAGGGTTCTCTCTTGTCGGCTCTATGTCGACGATGGTGAAGATGCATCTTGTTGGTGAGCGTGTTGATGTTATGCGCCCATGGTACAGGGAGCATGGATTAGCTATTGATGCTCGTGTTGTTCAGTCCATTAACAATGAGATGCCTGGATACCCCACTAAGATTACTATGATTGCTACTGCCTTGTCACTGCATGTGTGTTGTAGTTCAACGTAGTATATAAAATTTAATTATTATGTCAATCTGATTCAATTTGTTTTTCCTACTTACTAGGTATTAGACATAATAGAGACACAAATTCTCCGTGTAAAAGCACATATTCCGGAGATTGTTTACGAAGACATCAAACTATCATTTGGGCGTCGATCATGTGGAAAAGCTTGTGTTGATGAATCCATTCAGTTTGAGCAAGTTTACCATTGTGCTACTTGTGGCATAATGAAGAAGGTGGATTCCAAGTGAGCTCGCTTTTTCCTGTAAAGTAATTTTAACCCAATTTACTGTACACAGTTCTTAAGTAACTTGAATTTGATGCTTCTTGTTGTAGGACGTATATGAGGTTTAAGTGTACAGATGGCACATGCACACTAACGTTAGATGCATACACAAGGAACATGGAAAGGTTGTTGTAACGACCCGTTTATTGGGTGCGTTTTCGAGTTTTTTTTCCTCCTTCTTTCCGGCGGTTATCGATGATATTAATACCTTAAGCATGTTTTATGAGTATTTTAAGTAGTAAATTGTATTTTTTTCGGGTATATGTTATATTAATATGTTAACGGCGTTTTTTATTATTATTTAAATCTCGTAATTTAGTTACGAGATCGATGTATACATCGCAAAGTGTTTATTTTATTTTTTATATTTTTTTATTTTTTTTTGTGAGTTTATTATTATATATTCGATCCACGTATATTTTCCGAAAGATTTGGAAAAGTTTCCGATGTGAAATTTCCATTCCGAATGTGTTCGGATAGGATTCACTTTTTATTTTTTTCTTTTCTATTCTCTTTTTCTTTTTCTCTTCTCCCTTTCTCCTCTTTTTGCCACCGGATGAGACCGAAGGGCCGCCCCTAGCCTGCACACGCCTACACCTGCTTGGCCTGCAGTAGGCTACTCGTCCTCTCATCCTTGCCTCACACTTCACCTCCCTCATCTCTCGCAGTCAGGTCTCTCTCCAGACCACCTCACCTCTCGGCTCCTCAATCCCACCTCACCTCTATTTCCTTCTCCATCTCCTTTCGCTCACCCTCAAGCCAACCACCTATTCTCTCTCGTCTCTCTTTATCGAACCCTTCAGCAACCACGAGCAACGTAGCCTCCATCCAACCTCGAGCCTCCCTTCGTTTCCCTTCATCTCTTCTGCAAACCATCTGAGGATGCAACCAGAACATCGAAGCCTTCACCGGAAGGTCACTGCTACCTTCCCCTTGCGGAAACCACCAGAAGAAGCCCCCACTACCGTCCCGCCTGATTCCGTCTTCACTCTACAGCTTCCGTCTCCATCACCTCGCTTGTGCTGCCGAAGCAAGCCCTCGTCTACAACGAGGAAGAATGAGAAACCATCCCTCCCCTTTCTGCACTTCATCTTCTCCACCCCTGTCTCTTCACCTTTTCTCTAGAGCTCCAACTTCGCTACACCACCGGGAAAGAGACCAGGTGCCCTCGCCTTGCAGTGCCGCTGCCGAAGCCCTGCCGCCGTCGCCACGGTGAGCCCTCTCTGCAAGACGACGCCGGTTCCCCTGCGCAGTCTATACTCCCTTGCGCCTCATCAATCGGGTTAAATGAAACCCTAAGTTCCATATTCATATCGGGCCCCCTTAATTTTAATATAATTACAGAATATACCTAATGTTTTGTTATTATAGTTTTGACACATAATTATGGGTTGTTTCATTCATGCCCTCTACAGAAAATTAATTACACGTATTGACCCGGTTTTACAAATTATCAATTATGCCCTTGTTGGATTAATTTTGGATTATGACCCTAAGGATTTTAATTGTGGTTTATGACCAAGTTCCTATGTTCGTATAGATTTCCCGGAAAATGTATTGTGGGTTTTTAATGTTGGCTTTTGAAAACGAGTTTTACCTCAAATTAATTATATCGTATATATTACTAGCAAATTTAGCGTACAAGCTAAATTTCCTTAACTTTGGTTTAGGTCCGGAAGCGGCCGTTATAAACCAACGAATCCAATCTCGACGTCCGTAGATCATCTTCACCCTTGGATCGTGTGTGAGTACCTTCTTCCTCGATTTAGTTATGTTTGGTGGTAGAATCATGCTAGGTTGGATCTAGTATAACTTAGGGAAAATGCCAAGTAGTGGCTTAGAACCTTAGGTTCGTATTTGAGGATGGTTTGAACGTTCTAAGGATTTAGGTGTGAATGTTATCATGTGAGCTTTGTTGAGATTGTGAGTATGTGTTTATTGAGATTGTGGAGTTAGGATGGAAGTATCCTAGCATGTGGCTATAGATGAGATCTTGTGAGTTTTTGAGGGTTGTGAGTGTATCCTATATTATGAGAGCGTCGACCTAATAAGATCATATTGGACTAATAGTTTAAGGAATCCTAGTTTGTGTGAGTGGTTGTTGATTAACGTGCCTTGTCTTGAACAGGCTTTGATTATATTCCTTCGGAGAGTGATATCGGTTTCGGTTAGCTTTGGGAAGAGGTAAGTCCTCGGACTTACTTAGCCGCTTTTATGCCTTATTTGGATGTATATGGTGGTGTGTGTTTACCGCTTTTAAGCATGAAAATGGATTAGGATTTACTTGACCTTATTTATTGGCTCATCGTTACTACTATTATTATTATCGGGCGGTGACATCACCGCTCAGTTTCCCGAGGGAGACTGGGGGGATCTCTGCGACCAGGCCATACACGGTATACGGGCGGGCTTCTTCATCACTCCCTCAGGGTATACGGGTTGGGCGCCGCCACACTCCTGTTGGTTACACGGGGACAGAGGCGAGAGTTATAAGACTCTCGTGTCACACTTGAACGAATGAATTAGATATGGAATAACCTAAAAAGATAATAAGTAATGGATGTGTATGTTTATAATCATGTTGTGTGTTTGTGTTCCTATGTGTGTTTGTGCCATATTATTCTTATAATGCCTAGAATGTGAGCTAACGGTTTTATACCGATTGTTGTAGTTGATGTGCAGGATAGGATGTGGCCGAGTGATCCGGAGGAGTGGGCAGCCGGGGTTCCGTACATCTTAGGTTGTTTTGGGTTTTGGAGTCCTTGTGTTGTTGTTATTGTATATTATGTTGATGTTGTTGTAAGGACGGCTGAAGTCTTTCCTTTCTTTTATTTTCGGGTTTCATAACATTGCATAAAAATGTATTTCGATTTTGGCCTTTATTTGTGCCTTGTTGCAAGATCCAGTGAAATTGTTGTCAGGCTAAGGGTCGGGACCCATTGTGAGGTCTCCGCCCGTAGCATCCCGAGTCCCGCGGATTCGGGGTGTTACAAAAGTGGTATCAGAGCCCTAGGTTGACAACAATGGCACTCGCAATCTTCTAAAGGCCGAATAAAAATAAACAGAACCCTCAAGGGTTCTGAGTTTTAAAGAAATGAATTTCGTTTTCAAATCATGTGCATGAGTCAGTTTGGATAGAATGTACGGGACCACCACTTCCTCCGCGGATCTCGGCGACGTAGTTATTGATTATTATATTATGTATATATATGTGTATATATGTAGTTATGTATATGTGGACTTAGGATGTTTTGGACTATACTTGTATGTTGAATTGTAAATTGTGTATGGACTAGTTATATTATAGTAGTAGCATGGCTTTTATATCGTATTATATATATAAACATATGGTATGCTAATATCATATTAGTGATAGTGAACCTTATAGCTAAGATGATAGAAAGCTATCATCGCCCCCTTGGACAACGCCGTTTTGGATTAGGATAGTATACATACGAAGAAGAGTATGTTCAAGTATCGAGTTAAGCGTTACGTTATGACGAACATCCTGGCGAATCATTGGACTCCTTTAGAGGACGTCAAAGCAATCCTATGAAGACTAGAGAGGACATTAACGGCAAGGACAAAAAAAAAAGAGAACCTCGAGTCAACTTAAGCGAAACCAAGATGGAGACTATACCAAATAAAAGCGATGATGAGTAACAATGAAGTGAAGTCGAGACAACGAACTTAAAGTTTTTCCAAGTACAATGCCGATGAACTGAAGGTGCGAATCAAGTAGAGAGGACTGCATTCCCGCTCGAGAATAAAAGTGGCGTTTAAATAAGACGAGTTTTTCATAAGCGCTCCTAAGTATGGGAGTCAAGATGAAAAGAATGTTGTAAGAATTTGGAAAGATTGACGAGAACCGGAAGTTAAGCTGACGGAGGTACCGGAGGGTGTAGTGACGATCTTTGCGAGATTCTAAGCGAGTGATCGTCAGGACCGCCAACAGCTCCGACTTCCCTCACCTCGATCCAGGAAACCGATTTCCCCTTCTGTGTTCCCCTTTTGTCGCAGGAAGCAGCTGCTGTCGCCGGTGATTGGTCCGCCTCTGTGCCGCTGACCGAAGGCCAGGGAAAGCCGCCGTCTTCGCCTGCCGCTTGGGTCCCTGCCGCCGGAGTCGCCATCACCTGTGCAACCTTCGCCTCGCCCTTTTTCTACTCCTCTGTCGAACCGCGCCTTGCCCAGTCAGAGTGCCAACTCCACCGGAAGCAGGAGCGGCAGCCACCACCGGCGTCCCCTGCCTCACCTTCCTGCCGAAGTCCGCCGGAGCACACCGAGAAGATGCAGCCGCCACTGCTTCGTCCTTTTCCAAGCGATGAAGAAGAGCCTTTTTGGGTTTTAAAACCCTTATAATTATCACAAGTGGGTCCCCCATATTTTCTTATAACTGCAGTAAATAACGCAGTATATATATTTACTATTTTGGCCCATGTTTTAGTATATTTACAAATAGTGCCCATGTTTTGTATTTGCAGACTAGACCCACTCTTTTGGAAGTGCATTTAATGCCCCTGCTGATTTGTATAATTATAGTTTTGACCCTATGTTTTAAAATGTGCAGTTTTGCCCTTGTTGAATAAATCATAGATTTGGCATAAAGCTTATTTTGGAAATTGGTTGAGTTTCTTGAGTACCATATTGTGCCGGGAAAGTTGATTAAGGATTTTAACGCATCTTAATTTATATAATCGTATATTTTGTCCCGGACAATATTCTTATTGTTTTAAACTTGGATTTTAACTACGTGATTTTAAAGTTGACGTTTGAAAACGAGTTTTACCTCAAATTAATTATATCGTATATATTACTAGCAAATTTAGCGTACAAGCTAAATTTCCTTAACTTTGGTTTAGGTCCGGAAGCGGCCGTTATAAACCAACGAATCCAATCTCGACGTCCGTAGATCATCTTCACCCTTGGATCGTGTGTGAGTACCTTCTTCCTCGATTTAGTTATGTTTGGTGGTAGAATCATGCTAGGTTGGATCTAGTATAACTTAGGGAAAATGCCAAGTAGTGGCTTAGAACCTTAGGTTCGTATTTGAGGTTATTGATGTCCTTTGACATGTGGTGTGTTGAGCTTGAGTTGTTATACAATTGTGAGCCTCGTGGTTGATCTTGTGAGACTTGGGATGATATTTATATGTTGGTTGAGATTGTGGAGTTAGGATGGAAGTATCCTAGCATGTGGCTATAGATGAGATCTTGTGAGTTTTTGAGGGTTGTGAGTGTATCCTATATTATGAGAGCGTCGACCTAATAAGATCATATTGGACTAATAGTTTAAGGAATCCTAGTTTGTGTGAGTGGTTGTTGATTAACGTGCCTTGTCTTGAACAGGCTTTGATTATATTCCTTCGGAGAGTGATATCGGTTTCGGTTAGCTTTGGGAAGAGGTAAGTCCTCGGACTTACTTAGCCGCTTTTATGCCTTATTTGGATGTATATGGTGGTGTGTGTTTACCGCTTTTAAGCATGAAAATGGATTAGGATTTACTTGACCTTATTTATTGGCTCATCGTTACTACTATTATTATTATCGGGCGGTGACATCACCGCTCAGTTTCCCGAGGGAGACTGGGGGGATCTCTGCGACCAGGCCATACACGGTATACGGGCGGGCTTCTTCATCACTCCCTCAGGGTATACGGGTTGGGCGCCGCCACACTCCTGTTGGTTACACGGGGACAGAGGCGAGAGTTATAAGACTCTCGTGTCACACTTGAACGAATGAATTAGATATGGAATAACCTAAAAAGATAATAAGTAATGGATGTGTATGTTTATAATCATGTTGTGTGTTTGTGTTCCTATGTGTGTTTGTGCCATATTATTCTTATAATGCCTAGAATGTGAGCTAACGGTTTTATACCGATTGTTGTAGTTGATGTGCAGGATAGGATGTGGCCGAGTGATCCGGAGGAGTGGGCAGCCGGGGTTCCGTACATCTTAGGTTGTTTTGGGTTTTGGAGTCCTTGTGTTGTTGTTATTGTATATTATGTTGATGTTGTTGTAAGGACGGCTGAAGTCTTTCCTTTCTTTTATTTTCGGGTTTCATAACATTGCATAAAAATGTATTTCGATTTTGGCCTTTATTTGTGCCTTGTTGCAAGATCCAGTGAAATTGTTGTCAGGCTAAGGGTCGGGACCCATTGTGAGGTCTCCGCCCGTAGCATCCCGAGTCCCGCGGATTCGGGGTGTTACAAAAGTGGTATCAGAGCCCTAGGTTGACAACAATGGCACTCGCAATCTTCTAAAGGCCGAATAAAAATAAACAGAACCCTCAAGGGTTCTGAGTTTTAAAGAAATGAATTTCGTTTTCAAATCATGTGCATGAGTCAGTTTGGATAGAATGTACGGGACCACCACTTCCTCCGCGGATCTCGGCGACGTAGTTATTGATTATTATATTATGTATATATATGTGTATATATGTAGTTATGTATATGTGGACTTAGGATGTTTTGGACTATACTTGTATGTTGAATTGTAAATTGTGTATGGACTAGTTATATTATAGTAGTAGCATGGCTTTTATATCGTATTATATATATAAACATATGGTATGCTAATATCATATTAGTGATAGTGAACCTTATAGCTAAGATGATAGAAAGCTATCATCGCCCCCTTGGACAACGCCGTTTTGGATTAGGATAGTATACATACGAAGAAGAGTATGTTCAAGTATGAAGTTGAGCATCAAGTTTTCGCAAGCACCCCGGTGATTTCCCGGATTCCTTTAAGAGGACGTCGAAGAAGAAGATTAAAGATGGCGAAACGAAGGACAAACAAGTGGAAGAGAACCTCGAGTCAACTTAAGCGAAACCAAGATGGAGACTATACCAAATAAAAGCGACATGAGAGTGGTACCAAGGAAACAATGAAGGAGCATCAATGAGGCAACTAGAGACAACGAACTTAAAGTTTTTCCAAGTACAATGCCGATGAACTGAAGGTGCGAATCAAGTAGAGAGGACTGCATTCCCGCTCGAGAATAAAAGTGGCGTTTAAATAAGACGAGTTTTTCATAAGCGCTCCTAAGTATGGGAGTCAAGATGAAAAGAATGTTGTAAGAATTTGGAAAGATTGACGAGAACCGGAAGTTAAGCTGACGGAGGTACCGGAGGGTGTAGTGACGATCTTTGCGAGATTCTAAGCGAGTGACTTATTTAGAAGTTTTATAGTTACGAGGAGGATCACATGGTGAAAATTCACATAGTGGAATTACCGTGAGAGTCAATCGATTTCTGTCATTGTGATGAGACTGAGCAACGCTAAGAAGGAGGAAGTGTGTGAGGATGATGATCTTCAGAAGATGAAAGAGGAAACAAGGAGCTGGATTGAAGAACTTAAGTTATCAACCAAGAAGGATGCGAGTGGAGGCTAATTAATGTCAGAACATTTGAGGACTGCATTTGCTAAACATTACGAAGAGCGGTTAAGCCTATAAAGGTGAGACATTTGAGACGAGACTGTTGGGTAGGTATGGTTAGCTTACATAAGCGGAAGGAAGAAAGGAGCGTAGAAAGAGCTAGCGGAGTTGAAGCAGAGTAAAATGAGCTAGTGAAGTTAAGATAAAGTACCCCGAGAGGGTATCCTTTCAGGAGTATGGTAGCATGGAAGTATGGAAGGACGATAAGTCGTTAACTTCGGAGAAGGTCAGATACAAGTTAATCAGTGACAACTGAGAACGCACAAGTGCGGGTTGTCTATTGGTGTGTGTAGACGGGAAGAGTAAACAAGACTATGGGAACATATAGGATCGGGAACAAGAGCTTGGAGTATTCGCGGTGGATCAATGTCAATAGTAAGGAGGTACATCATTGGACGTGCAATTGCCTTAAATCAAATAATGTTGAACGAGTTCAAGCAAGTAGTTATAACAAGACCTCTGAGGAGGAGATTGTAACGATCTTACGCGACCTTCTTAGGTCATGAGATTTACATATGGAGGAATGCCACGGGTTACAACTTTTAAGGTTTGATCATGGTAAGGGGAGCTAGTGGATCAACCGTAAGATGAGGCTTTCATTGTAGTTATACATACAATACCGAGAAATACATAAGGTCACCAACAATAGTAAGGAAAGACTGAAGTTTTGAAGTTTGAAGTCGATGTGAGATGTACAAGAAGTACATGAAAGATTGAGGACAAAACCTCTACAGTCGATTGAACGTTACATAAGAAAAGGGAGTAAGTTCTACACCTACTCGAAGAGATGATGCAAGCTTTGGAAGAATACGAAGATCTTCCCCAATGTGTAGGATGTCAGGGAGAGTGAGGAAGGTAAGATCGATTGGTTTTAAGTTGTGGCTAAGCTTTGTAGTTAAGATCATCAAGACTAAACATATGTGCGAGATCAAGAATCATTATTGTCGCCTTTTCTCAAAAGGAAAAAGGGGGATTTGGCGAAAGTATGTTTAACCAAGGCCGCAAGGGTCAGAAGACTCGAGCAAGCCTCTCGAGTTTAGAAGATGAAGTACGGTCGACCTTGTAGCAGAAGATGGAGCAATACATCTGTTTGAAGGAAATCACCCCAACAGATCGGGGTAGATCATTAGTACCATTGCCACCGGTCAAGTGCTAAGATAAGATTGTGTCGGTGATTATGTTATGTGACGAGAGGAGAAAAGACGGAACCCGAGATATCACAAAGGCCAGAACGTAAGAATGAGTATTTGCCACTAAGGACGAGCTTGAATTAACTCTGATATCCAAGGCGCCATAAACAATGACCTTGGGAAGAGGTGTGAGTTATGGAAGCAATTGAAGGAAACCGATTACAAGATCTTGTTGATAAACGTTCTGTAGAACCAATGCATTGAAGAGAGAACATCAGACGTTATCTTGAACTTTTGTTTTGAAGTTGTTATGGAGAACACCAGTTGCTAAAAGAGAGAAGTTGTATGACAAGTTGTCTCGGGATGACAACCCCCGAAGGTTGTAAAAAAAAAAAAAAAAAAAAAA
>BSUD01000444.1:0-12538 GCA_033239045.1 Fagopyrum esculentum | reverse complement strand
GTTTAGAGAATTAAAATATAATAAAATTTTTTTATTTTGAATTAAATTTTATATAACTTATATTAATTCGAAAATTTTAAAAAATTATATTTTTTAAAAATTTTTAAAATTATGGAAAAGTATATTATAAAAAATAATAAATTAACACATAAAAAAATAATATTTTTATTTTTAAATTAAAATATTTTTAAATCTAAAGTAAAAAGTAAAAAATATTTTATTTCGAAAATTGAAAATATATTTATTTCAAAAAATAAAAAATATAAAAACTATTTCTATTATAAATTTATTAATTAAGGTCATAATCTATTTTAAATTTATTTTTCTAATTTTTTTTAATGAATTTTAATGTAATATATTAAGAATGAATATAAAGAGGAAACAAGTGAAACCTTGAGAGTACCAAGAGGAATTTTGAAGCTTAGTGGATACCAAGAGAAAAAGTCCAAAACTTGATGACACCAAGAGGAAAAATCCATAATACAAGTTCTTATAAAGATATAAAAATATTACACCTACAACAAACTTAAGCTTCGAACATCATGATCCCGTCCCGTCCCGCCAAACCCTGTCCCGTCCCGCCAAACTGGTCTCATCTAGATTTCAGCGGCAATTCATTCAATATTAGAACTCTCGTCCCGAACCCGCCCTGCTAAAAACAATCCGGAATGGTATATGAGCCTTAATTTTTCATCCCGCTAGGCCCGTCCCATATATAATAAAGCTTTTATTATAAAATAATAAATATAAATAAAATTTATAAGCATTAGTAATATACATATATAGTTATACTTATATATTAAAAAATCATGTTGGTCAAACCGTCAAATTTGACAAATGATTCAAGCACTGCCGGAATATAGGCATTAACTTATTTAAGTACGATATATATATATATATGAATATTTTTGTGGATAAAGTGTAAAATTCAAAGATTATAAATCAATTAAGGGTTAAGCGGGATTGAGGCCGTCTCGTCCCAATCTTAGTCGGAATAGAACCTGATGAGGTTCAATCTAAAATATCCAATGTAAAATACCGGGACGGGACTGAGATAGACCTCAATTCCATCTCATCTTGTCCCTTGCCCACCCTAGGTTAGATAAAAATATTGTTAAACATAGATTTTTAAGAATTTGATTTCAAAAAATTAAGTCGATTAATAGGTTCATTCATAATCGAGTAAGTAAAGTGAAACTTTAATTTATAATTTATTATCAAATCTTGGTCAAATTAATTTAATATGTAATTATTTAACAAAATGTTACAATAATTAATCGTACTCTTAATTCAATTAAAAATATTATTAGTGACTAAATTTATAAAATCTTTTATTGTAAAGGAAAATATTTAATAGTATGATATTGGAAAAAGAAAATCAAAATTGTATTATGTTTTTTACTTTGAAATTTAATTAGTATTATATGACTAATAAGATTAAATGTAAATACAACCCGTGAATTAAAACCAAATTTCATAATTTTTTTATTCTAAAGTCTCAACCATTCATGAATTGCATATATATTACGACTTTTCTTTGTTTTTTATTCTCATTTTTATTTCTCTTTATCACTTTATTGTTTAAAATGTGAGGTTTAGTTAATAAAAACTAAAATTTGATATTATACAAATAATTAAAAAAATTAATTAGAAAATGACAGTTGGATAATTAGTTAATGATTTTGGGTAGTTATAATCGTAACAAATATGCACAAGAATTGAAATGTTTTATAAGAAATGGAATTAATGAAAGTTTATAAAAATCTATTTATTTTGTAATCAACTAGATTTAACAGAATGTAATTAAGAAATAGATAATTTAATTTGGTTGAAATTAATTCTTAAAATAGATAATTTTAATTAATGGCAATTTAGTATTATATATGCAATTTTAAAAGTAAGTATATATTGATATATAGATTTTATACGTTTTAAAAACAATCGGATATTCAAATTTCAAAACTTGTCCATTCAAGTGATTCGAGAAAATCCCTAGAGTAGATTAAAAGGATAAGTAAAATCTTGAATAACCGAATTTCAGTATATCACTCGCAGACAATAAAACACTTGATATATTCCTTAATTAATTTGGTCAAGAAAAAAGAAAAACAAAACAAAAAAGGTATGTGTCTTGGAGCAGTACGCGTTCATTTTGAATCGTACGCGTTTATTTTGAATCTGTACCGTTATGCCGTTATAAGATTAGGCCCTGCCATCGGAGCTCAAGAACGAACTCACAATTGCACCGCCAAATCGCTCTTGAACAGCCATGTCAACCCAACGGCTCGAATTTAGCTTTCGAAGAAGAGAGGTGCTTGTTCGGGCCGAACATAGATGCAGCCACCTGGTGGTTGCGTCCCTGGACAGCGGCCCTTCATCCGCCATCGATTACCTAACAGTCCCCTGCTTTGAATCAACCCCTTTTCACATCTATGACGATTACCGGCATCACGTCTACCACCGTTTCATGGACCACCTAACCCACCTCCCTCAAACAGGCGTTGCCGACCTCGCTCGCAGTTTCATCTCCCAAGTCATCGACCCGGCAAACACCGCTCACCGTTGCTCTGACCGCCATTTCACATCTGGCCACTTTGTCGAGTTCCAGTTTCCTCCCATTGGCACTGCTGAGTATGCTGCTGCTTCTGAGCTAGATAGGGCTATCTCGGAGTTCTTCGAGGAGGAGGAGGAGGAGGAGGCTGTCCCCAGGACAAGGGCCGCCGCAAGTTTACCCATTTTTGATTTGATCCTTAAGAGGACAGAGGACATGATTCTTCAAGGTGACAGATTCGAGGCCGACTGGACTCGTCCTGACTGTTCCATCTGCATTGACAGCATCGAATGGAAGTGTAGATCTCTAACACTTCCTTGTTCCCACGTTTTTCACGAGTCCTGCATTCTCCGCTGGTTCGAGACGAACCACGTTTGCCCGTTGTGCCGATACGAGATGCCTGTTGAATCTTCTTGACTCACCTGCTCATTTTGCATATATGTACAATACTGTAGTTGTTAGTCAGTAAGTGTACTGTGTTGATATCTGCTGTTCATGTCTGTGAACGAAATATACTAGCATTTAATATTCATGTCTCTTTGAATGAAATATACTAGCATTTGCATATACTCTTCTTGTTAGTCAGTTAGTGTACTATACTGTGTTGTTAATTGCTGTTCATGTCTCTTTGAATGAAATATACTAGCTACTAGCTAGAGTATGTCCATTCAACCAAACTGTGTACACCAATCGATCGGAGAAAGAGAGATCATCTTTACTGGCATTTAATATTCCATCCGAAAACACTAAGACATTGCAACTAATATCAACTTCTTATGCCAGGTCATAATTCTGAACTAAATAACTCAAAACGATATTGTCCATTACAATGCTTTCAGTACTAGTTGTCTAGTTCTGTAAATGATTATAAAAATAAAAACAGCAAAAAACATTCACAACTCTATTATTATTGGTATTGCATACAGCGATGCACTTGGTACTTATTCCATAGGATTCACTGAAATTTATTACAGTTTCTATCAAACAATGCTTTCAGCATAATGCATAATGTTTCAGCATAATGCAAGACAGTGAAAGGAAACCTAGATATATAAATAGAGGATTTCCGAACAAACATACCTACCTATTAAATAACCCTATGAAAAATGACACATGAGAATCAAAACAGGAAAACCAAAATCCAACACTCCCAATCAAACAGTTTAAGGGAGGATTGGCATCATCGTCGTCAAACTCTAATTACAAACCCCAATTGAAATTAAATCCATTTCCACAATTTCCCCTAAAAGGAAAAAACAGAAGAGAAAGGAAACCTCGCGGAGAGAAGAGCAAGACCAAGTACAGGAGGAACAAGGTTAGACAGCATGGCTTATTCTAGACAAATACAATATGATCATCTACACAAATACAATATGATCATTTTATCACATAGTTAAATGCAATATGATCATTCAAATCAGCCATGCCAAACCAATATTCGTTTTATCAAACAGCTAAAGTTTGGATCCTTCTCTTCACAACAGAAGTAGGAACAACAATATTTGTGATTGGAACATCAACATTTACACAGCAGAAGTTTGGATCATTCTCTTCACAACAGAAGTACATGTTTGGATCATTCTCTTCACAGCAGAAGTTTCTGTCATGGCTTTCCAAGTAGAAATCAATCCATTTAAATGCAAGTGATAAAAATGGAAGAGCACAACGTACAGTTGGCATGATCAAAACAAAAACCTCGTTATAGATTAAAGATCATGTAACTACAAATGTTAGGAAGCAGGATTAAAAAAGAAGAATTAATGAATCAGCTTGACATTTTATCAAACAGTTGGTGTGCATATCAAATTACAGCAATCTCTACAATCAAAAAAGGAAGAAGAGAAGAATTCGACATTAATGTCATACCAAAGATAGGAAGCAGGATTAAAAGAAGAAGGATCAAGAAGAATGAGCTCCTTAGGCGGATCGAAGAAGAAGCAATGTTGGAGGAATGATTTTGCCCGGAATGTGTTGATGGCAACAATCGGGGATAACAATTGCTTCAAAAATGGAGAGTTGCTGATGTAAATGGGATACCTGGGTTCCAGCCTGTGGGCAACGGATGAAGGACATTTTGGTACACAATTTTCCGTCATTTTACATCAGCTCCATAACCTTGCCTTAGGACATTTTGGTATCATAATCGTATGTTTTTTTTTTTAGATTATTAAGATAGAGGGGAGATTGTTGGAGACGAGGATTCTTAGAGGGTTTTTTTGTGTGTGTAAATTGTATATATTTGGTATTAAATTATTTAGACAGATTATTTACGAAAATTACCCCTAATCTTCTTCGTACCAAATACACACTAAACGAGTACATCGTAAGTTTGTTGATGAGGGGATTTCCTGAGAGGTCAATGCCCACAACACCAAAATTCCTTAATTCCAATGTAAGTTTAAACTGTAATAGACAAAACACTCACCTGCACCATTTGAATGATCCTTCTTTAACAAAATCCTCAAGCATATTTCTGGTTTTGCACAGCCTAGCCATCTCTGAACCTCGCCTCAAACTACTCAATGCACAACTCTAATCACCAATTACAAAGTAATTCACAAATTCATAAACCCTAGACAAAATCTGAAATGATCATGCAAACTTCTGACAAAATTAAACTCAAACAACTAGCAGCCAAGAAACCTAATAAGAACTACCCAAAACGCCAACGATCACAATCTATCACATACAAGTAGACCTGCCTCAAACTAGCCAATAAAAAATTGAGCTTCACCCAAAACCTAGGATTGAGATAGAGAAATTTGACTCATTACTCATATACAAGAATTCTTCAACAGCTGGGTTTACCGGATGAGCAATTTTGGAACCACAATTCTCAACTTGTAGTTGAAAATGAAGAAATCCAGTTCAAATTACAAGCAAGGTATATACCTCCAAGCAAAACCCGACCCAAATTTCATGCTTACGGAAGTTCTTAAGAGGGAAAAGAACTAAATGGCGAATTAGCTGAGAAGCATAAGAGACAAGTCTTGAACAAAATTGAAAATAGTAGACCAACTTGGACAAGGAAATCGGAAAATGAGCATCTGACGAGCAAAACCAAAAATTTGACCCAGTACCCCAACACATTTAGATGGCGGGAGACTGTAGAAAAAATATTGCGGCATATCTGTCTTCATCTTCGTCCGATATGAGGTCAACATGAATCGGTTGGGACATTTGGATATAGAAAGAAGGCGTTGAGAGCTTCAAAGATGGGCATCAATGGCGGTGTTCAAACGAAAGAGATGAATGAACCTGAAAAAAGAGAAGGGTATGAGTAAATATGAATAGAATCTAACCCAAAGAATCCCAAGAAGCTTGGATGGACAAGCTTCTTTTTATGAGATTCTTTTTCCAAAAGAATCTCATAAAATAATACAATACCGAAGCTTCAACTCATACCAAACGGCACCAATTTTGCCATCCCAAAGAATCCCGTGAAAAAAGAATCTAAATGAATATCCAAGAAGCTGATACCAAACAGGCCCTACAATAAGCTCATTTTATCTTCCAAACGTTAAGGCTCCCAAAGGGTGACGAATTTACTGCTCGTTTCCCAAACGCTCCTAAACGCAAGAAACGCTCTTAACAGTTAGAATGACTTTTCTTCTAGAAGGAGATCAACCTAAAGCATCATTGCCAACAAAAACACGAAATTTGGGATGATCGGAAAATTAGTGTTGAGTGTCTAGATTCTCAAAGGGGTCAGCATGTCAACAAGTTTTTTTTAAAAAAAAAGCGGAAAACGGTTCAAAACGTTAGACGGCGTACCGTCTAGTGGGTCAAAAGAGCGAAAAGATCGACAGACGGAGTAACCGTCATGATGGGTCACTCAACAAAGGAGAAAAAAATACACAAAAATACATCAAAATGAATCCGAAAGCATATAGGTCTTCAAGTAAAAACATGATGGTCCAACTAACAAGAGACAACGAGCATAAACGTTCTTATTCGAAGGACCGGAAATACACAGGTAGAAAGTCTAGGGAACAACGGGAGAAACCAAGCATCATCTATTTTGTAATCAAAATAATAATAAGGCTTAAGGATAAGACTCATTTGGTCATTTTTTGATTCATTGAAAATTTGACAATTAGGACTTTTTGGAAAGGGTGCGTTCCGTGGACATAGATTATCGAGGTTATTGGGGATTATAATCTCGGGAGATTATTTTGGAAGATTATTCTGCCCATTTTTTTCATCCACTTCAACATGAATTTGTCGAGATTATTGGAGATTATTGTGAAATTTTAATCTCCCAAATAATCTACTATGTCATGCCAAACGGACCCTTTGTCATTTATGTTGTGTTGTTATGAGTGTATAGCGGATAGAGTATGATAAACGAAGCAACATTGAGTTTTTAGAGACACTTATTTCTAACAAGAAGAAATTGAGGCTTGTAGCCTAGAGATTTTATAAACCGTTGGTTGTAATCGGTATTAATGGTTTTGCCTGAGTTCAAAAACCAGATTGCAAAAGAGCAGCTTGTTTTTAAGAAAGAAAAACAAAGCAACATTAGATTTAATATGGATATAACCTTTTGAACACTCCTTGGTATTGTTATTTGTATAGTGGGTAAGATTATCAATTTTATGTGGCGATAACCTACAACCTGGTTATTTTGTACCCAAAGGAGAAAATTTGGGGGTAGAATATGGTTATGATTCATCAAATTCGAGTTAGAGAACGTAGTCAAACATAAACTACTTTTTTAAAGAGAGACCTTAGGTTAAAATTGTTACAATCAATGATCAAGCAACAATAGTTAATCAATACCTTGTAGAAAAATCTTTTTGGCTTCAAGGTGTCATATAAGATCAGATGATTATATTTGTTTGATCAGGATCCCCAAGGGATTACCTATAGCAAACATCAATATTTTTGCTGAATATTTTTGCTCACATTGAAAGACATGAGGGAGGAATAAGTTCAACATTGATTGCAAACCAATTACGAGTTCAGTAGATAAAATATATATTAGGATCAACTGATTGACACACAAAGCATATCATCATGACCAGAGAAGCCGTCGAGATAGAGGTTTTAACCCTTTGCTAATATTTTCCTTGGTATTGACTCCGATACAGCCACCCACCCCTTTTTTTATGGACTTGGTTCACAAATAAAGAAGTAGATTATATCCAATAACAAATAATGATCTCGTTTAGTGACTGGAAGCTTGATTTTTTGTAGCCATATTTTTTTAATTGGTGGAATACGGTTTGTTCGAAGATCGAGAAACCAACATCTTTCAAGAAAAGAGAGGTCGACATGAGTTTTTGCTTCCATGAGAGCTTTTTAGTAAATAACATTTAGGTTTGTAAGTCATTGATAAGTGCTTAGGTTAGCTGCTTTGTGAATCCAAGGTGGTAAAAAGATTGTAAGTTCAGACAACCGGCCACAAAAATATTTTAAATGAAGCGTGAATTCGGTTAATAGAGAATAGCTCTAGCCGAGAACTTTTAGTGGTGAAATAGGTTATAAACCAATAAATAGAGAGATTCCATAAGTGCATGAGGCGTATCAGTTTCGTTAAGGAGATTGAATTTCCCATAGTCAACAAGACAAATTCCTGTAGGGATTTACAAAAACAAAACAAAAAAAATTAGCATGCCTTGAGACATTAACAAAACAAGTGAATAAAAATAAGCAACATCTAGAGGGGGTTTTAGTCCCAATTAATGACAGTGGTGGTGTTAGAAATTAAAATAGGCTTTGAGGCCTCTATGGTGGAAATGTTGGTGACCGAAACCTTGGTAGGTCATTATTATTTGTGGATACTTAAAGGAGTATTGACCAGTTTCTCCAAATACGAAACCGGCTGATTTTTCATGAGCAAGCAGCGCAAGCACACCAGAATGAAAAGGAAGAGGGTATTCTAGGAAGAAATGGGGAGAGAGTAAAAGACAAAATGAAACGAAGGAGGCAAGAAAAAAGGCATAAAGTCGGTGTGAAACAGGGTGGTGATCCCGTTACTTACAAGGAGGAAGAACGAGTGCCGGACACTCTAAAGGCAACTTCGACAACAATAGTAATTTTAACAACTCCCCACCAATTGTCTGACAAGTCAAGACTAGAGGAGAATCAACCGAGTAATCGAAAATCACCTTCCATGAAAGATCGTTCAGAGCTACATCGAGTCAAACAACGGATTGAGGACTCGTTTTTAAAGGTATACTAAATCTTTCCCCCCAATCCCTTCTAGGGGCGGTGGATCTCCATTCCCTCATCCTTTTAATTGAAAGTTTTTTGTTTCATTTTCTAGATCTGAAACCCAAAGATTTAGAAGGATTATGGAGGTTAAGCCCGAGAATCTTTTGAGAGATTTCTTGTTTTTGCTTTTGGTGTTCAACCGCCTTACATTTAGGTTGAGGGAGGATTGGTTTGGGTTGTGGAAAGACCTGCGCGTGAGGCGTGTTGTTTACGAGGGTTTGGGGTTTTCATTCACAGGGGAAAGTGAAATTGACGTAAACATATGTCAACAACACAATTTATTTCTCTGAATATATGCTTAATATGAACTTTATCAAAAAAATATAAAATCTAGTCTGAAGTTGAATATAATCATCTTGACCCCCCACAAACAACTCCAAGAACCTTGAAGTGCCTTGATACACAAATCGTCACCCTTAATTTGGATCTTTTGTTATTTACAATCTCATAGCTTCTTGCAAGCCCGTTTTAAGAGTAAATACTCCCGTTTTTATCACCGAGTTGAACTTTTTTTCCATCAAGACGAATAACCTCTCCATTATGGTTCCGGATAACAAAACCGATGGAGATAACCCTAGACTAAAGTTTATAGCCATCAAAGTTGTGTTTGTGGAATCCTTGTTCCGGTTTATCCCATTTGATGGTTTTTTTTGAAGAGTTAATTAGAACACCCGGTTCGATCGGCTTTGCCGATCTACGTCCGGATCGGGTACTAAATCGTGGCCCATTGCTGGGGGATACCCTCCCAATATCAGTTTTTTCCATACATGCTGCCGGCAGGATTCGAACTCGAATCTCCAGGCTAACCACTTAAGGAGTCTAGCACCACATCCCACTAGACCAACTGAGTATTGGTGTTTGATGGTTTTTTTCGTTTGATGGTGTTGTTGTTTTTTTTTGGTGGTGACCTAATGTCATAATCATCCTCATTTATGTAGTTTTTTTTGGCATTCGTGGATTTGATTGTTAATGAAAGAAGTTGAATTATTAAATGAGTCAAAAGGTTCATTATTGAACATAGTTTTGTTTTAGAGAAACGACAACCCCACTATATAATAGCAAGGCATGTGAACCTCTTTTGTCAAATTTTATCTTTAATTTCCTGAAAAATATCATTTATTTTTTTGTCCTCATGGTTATTGTTGTTTATTTTGTCTTGGATTGTTCTATCAATTTTATTATGATCTGATTGGTAAAAGGCAATCAAAAAATAAATGGCTCAAGTCCTCAAAGTGATGCTTACACATACAGTATCTAGTAATCGCAAATTTTTTCCCGTCAAATTCTACTTTTGTTGGTAATCCGTTTTTTTTGAAAATTTTCATAGATAGTTGTTCATTTTATGTTGTGTGTTAAATTCTTAAATCTCGTCACATGCATTTACAAAGATAAAACACATATCCTCCATTACATTATTAGCTCAAAAGTTGACTTGAATGTAAAGCACCCAATTTGGTAACACCAACAATATAATCTAGAGGTGGGCACGAGACGAAATGGGACGGGATTATAGTCATCCCAATCCCGTCTTGGATAATTTTTCATGGGACGGGATCGAGACGGATCTTGTGTTTCTTAGATTGAATCCCACCTAACCTTATCCCCGTAGGGATCGGGAGGGATGGGCCCAATTCCGCTTGCCCATTAATTTATTTTCTATATTGAAATTTAACGCTTTATCCATAAAAGTATCCCTATATATCAAGCAAGGTCCTAACCACGTGTTCCCAACTTGCCTGTTAGTCATTTCTCTAGAGTAATTTGGATAAAAATTGACTTTGGGGGCAATAGACGAGTGAAGTCAGGGAAGCCAACCAATAAAATTGCAAACCCTAAATCTAAATGTATTTTGGCCATTATCAACTTTGATCGACTTCTTTTTAAATAAAATTGTAAACCCTAAATCTAAGTCAGTGGGGGCAACCAAACTTCTTTAGAACAATAAGAATGAACTCCCATTTGACTTGGTCATAAGCTTTTTTCATGTCTGATTTGATAGCAATTCATCCTTTTTCCACCCTTTCTGGATCAAAAGGAATGAAAAATCTTGTTGGCAATAATTATATTATCATGTATTGACTGATTTGCTACGAGAGCAGCTTGGAGGGATATGCATGAGTTTAGACATGATTGTTTCACCTATTAGTAATAATTTTGCAATTATTTTATATACCATAATTGTCGAGTGATGACATGGAGAATATTTTGGTACACAATTTTTCATGAAAATGTGTGATCTAATTAATAACGTGCAAGAGACATATCTTTTTGTATAATCCAAGTTACAAGAAACCAAGACAATCACTCTGGATCATCAAGTAATAATCGTCACCGTTTGGGAGCCTTAACGTATGGGAGATGAAGGAGATTATTGTAGCGTCTGATAACGGCTACACTTGACATTTCCACCGGCTCTCAAGGCAAGCTTACAGGAACTGATGAAAAATGATGGAAAATTCCGTTGCCCTCGTAGCAATTAAGTCAATAATGTTTAAATTCATGCATCCCTCCAAAATATCCTTCATTTGTTGCCCTCGCCTAGAATTACAAAACTCAATAATTAGTTCAATTTGATAACATGAAAATGTGCATGATCTAATTAATAGTGTGCAAGACACATACCTTTTTGTATAATGTTTCTCGAGTTACAAGAAACCAAGACAATTGCTCTAGATCACCAGGTAGAAATTGTCATCCGAGTTACAATAAACAAGACAATTGCTCCATATCAACAATTATTGTCTTTGAGAACAATCTTGGATGAAAAGTCAGGGGGTAATATAAACTTATGAATTTTTTCGACCCCCATGTGTACTTTGATGTGATTTGAGATATGCCGACCGACCCTTCCATGACGGTTTTGCAACGTCCTAGTAAAACTGATATTCCCGTTATTTTGGTTGGAACTGAAAAACACACAAAACTACTTTGAAAGTTCTTTGAAGATCTACAACTTACTTTGTAGTGCTGACAAAAAATCAAATCCATTGGAAAGATGTTCGAAAATGTCCGACAAACTGCTAGATGAAAATCATGAGACTTTATCCATGGAATGAAATTTGTCTTCCGGTCCGTCCGCAACCTTGACCCAATAATTTATTATTACGAGGCCCGTAGAACGAGATTTGTCATTTGGCACGTCCGACATCGTGGCTTGACGATTTACTATGATTATTATTATTGTTGTTTAATTATTTTTTTAATTTTAGATTATTTTTAATCAGTTAAGATATTTTAGTCGGTTATTTTATTTATTCATCGTAAATTTAGAACTTTTATCATATATCACAGGAAAAAAACATATTTATAGTATATGTAATATCATAGACTTCATAGTAGATGAAAACTTGAAAATTGATTTCGTGATTAAAGCAAGAAAGTAAAAATCTTATTAATACCAAAACTTATTTATGCCATTGGTTTAACATCAATTTTATATGTTTTAAAAATATTCAGATATTCAAAGGATAAGTAAAATCTTAAAGCACCGGATTTCAGTTGCACTCACAGCAATAAAACACATGATTTCTTCCTTAATTAATTTGGTCCAGAAAAAAGAAAAACAAAACAAAAAAAGGTATGTGTCTTGGAGCAGTACGCGTTTATTTTGAATCGTACGCGTTTATTTTGAATCTGTACCGTTATGCCGTTATAAGATTAGGCCCTGCCATCGGAGCTCAAGAACGAACTCACAATTGCACCGCCAAATCGCTCTTGAACAGCCATGTCAACCCAACGGCTCGAATTTAGCTTTCGAAGAAGAGAGGT
>BSUD01000443.1:3031-14473 GCA_033239045.1 Fagopyrum esculentum | reverse complement strand
TTGTTGGATTAAATTTGGTTTATGGCTCGAAGTTATAATTGCGGTTTTATGACCAAGTTTCTAGAATTTCATATTTTGCCCGGAAGGGTTATTACGGATTTTAAAATCGAGTTTTCCTTAGTTTTATGTATATTAAATATTCCGATCAAATTTAGCATATAAGCTAAATTTGTGTAGCTTTGGTTTTAGGTCCGGAAGCAACCCGATAAAGGCCTAACGAGTCCAAGATTTGACATCCGTCTTTTGACGTTGTGTGAGTACCTCCTTCCTCGATTTAGTTATGTTTAGTATTAGTATCATGCTAGGTTGGATCTAGCATAACTTAGAGTGAATGCCAAGTAGTGGCTTTGGACCTTAGATGAATGTTTGAGGATTGTGAAATGTTTTAAGGCTTGAGGTGTTGATGTTATCTTGTGAGGGTTGTAGGGCGTTGAGTGTTTGAGTTGATCTTGTGAGCTTATGAGGATTGAGATTATGGTTGTATGATCTTGTTGAGATTGTTAAGACTAGGACGAGAGTATCCTAGTATGTGTTGTGATGGTTATGACCTTGTGAGATCGTGATGATTAGGAGGTTGGTATCCTATCATGGTTATGGTTTATGATCTTGCGAGATCATTAGGACTAGAAGTCTAAGGACTTCTAGCATGTG
Source organism: Fagopyrum esculentum (assembly GCA_033239045.1). Lineage (NCBI taxonomy): Eukaryota > Viridiplantae > Streptophyta > Magnoliopsida > Caryophyllales > Polygonaceae > Fagopyrum > Fagopyrum esculentum. The sequence continues at coordinate 13,822 of BSUD01000443.1, read as the reverse complement.
AGAGAGATGTTGATCGTGTGCCTTTTTACAGGCGTTGAGTGTCTTCCTACGGGAAGCTGAGAGCGGGATATAGCGGGATTATCTTTGGGACGAGGTAAGTCTCCGGACTTACTTAGCTCGTATTCTTTGTATTAGCATTGATGTGTGTTGGGTGGTGTGTGTTTATTGTTATTGTTTATTGTTTATAACAATTAAACCGGAATTAAGATTACCGACCTTTATATTATTTTGGCCCAAGTGTATGATAACGGGCGGTGACAACTTGCCTGGCTCCCGCGAGAGCTAGGAGGTTCTCGGCGACTATCCCGTGCTGGTAGACGGTCAGATGCATCAGTACAATTCCATGCCGGTAAGTAGGGACCGGGGCGAGTTTCGGTGACTCTCGTGTCACAACCTAAGTTGAATTAGAACGGGATACGACTTAAAAATAATAAAGATAATAAACCGGATTGATGTGCTTTTATGTATGTTGTATGCTTGTGATGAGATTACTTGTGTTTGTGCCTTTCACCTTGATTCTAATGCTTCGAATATTAGCTAACGGTTTTATACCGTTTGTTGTAGATTGCCTTGCAGGTTAGGAATGCGGCCGAGAAATCCGGAAGAGTGGGCAGCCGGGGTCCGTACATTTTAGGAAGGGTTTTTGGATAGAGTTGAGTTGTGTTTTGTCCTTCGATAGTTGTGTTTGTATGCCGTGTATTAGGCGTTCGGGTTTTGTGTTGTATCTCGGCTGAAGTCTTTTGTTTGTATAGTTTCGGGTTTCATTGCATTGCATAAAAATTGTTTTTCGGTTTTGGCCTTTATTTGTGCCATGTTGCAAGATCCGGTGAAATTGTTGTCAGGCTAAGGGTCGGGACCCATTGTGAGGTCTCAACCCGTAGCATCCCGAGTCCTGCGGATTCGGGGTGTTACAAAAGTGGTATCAGAGCCCTAGGTTGACAACAATGGCACTCGCAATCTTCTAAAGGCCGAATAAGGAATAAACAGAGCCCCACGGGTTCTGAGTTTTCGTTTTAAAAATCACATGCATGAGTTGGGGTAGAATGTACGGACCACCACTCCTTCCGCGGATCTCGGCAGCGTAGTTTATTGGATTTTTAGTGTATGTATATAAATATATATAGATATGTATATGTGGATTTAGGATGGTTGTTGGACTACTATTATATGTGGATTATATTTATGCATGATGGACTGTTATGTGAAAATGGTGGCATGATTTTTATATTGATATGAGTTTTTATATGTTGCATGATGATATCATATGAGTGTTAGGACCTTATTTTGTTGTAATAGTTTTACTTGGATATGATATGTTGGTTATAGCAATGTGGACATAGGACTTATATAGTCATATACGTGTACTAGTATATATAGTAGCATGTGGTTTTTGGACCTTGTAGTTAGGATGATAAAAGGTTATCATCACACCTTGAACAACGCATTTTGGCTTGGGATAGTGTCAACACGAAGACGAATATACTCAAGTATCGGGTTGAACATCACGTTTTAGTGAGCACCCCGGTGATTCCTCAGACTCCTAGAGAGCATCTAAGCAGCCATATGAAGACTAGAGATGATGTTAACCACAAGGACAAACAAAGAGAAGAGAACCTTGATTCAACATAAGCAAAACCGAGATGGAAGATATACAAATAGCGAAGCAATCTAAAGTTGTGGGAGTAGTTCCGAGAAAGCGATGACGAGTAACAATGAAGTGAAGTCGAGACGATGAAATTATGATTCTTCAAGACGATGCATGAATAACTAAAGACGCGAAGCGGGAAGGAAAGGAGTGCATACTAGCAAGGTTAGAAGTGGTATTTCCTTGAGACGTGAAGTTTTTTTTCTAGATGCTCCTAAGCATGGGAGTCAGAGTGTGAAGTGTGGTCGAACTAATACGAAGTTCATGAGATGCGTAAGTTAAGCTTACAAAAGAACTAGAAAGTGAAGTGACGGTTTTTGTGAGAGCTTAAGCAGGAGACTTCTTTAGAAATACGAGAGTTATGAGGAGGATTACATGGCGAAAGTTCACATAGTAGAATTTCCTTGTGGAGTCAATCGTTTTCGTCGTGGTGATGAGAATGAGCAATGTTAAGAAGGAGAAAGTGTGTGTGGGTGATGATCTTTAAAAGATGAAAGATGAAACAAGGGGCGAGGATCGAAAGACTTGAGTTACCAACCAAGAGAAGAGAATGGTTATTAATGATAGAGATGTGGGGAAAATACACTTACAGCACATTATGAAGGACGGATAAGCCTATGAATTTGGGTCATTTGACACAAACGAGCCGAGAAGGTGTAGTTATTTTATAGAAGTGGAAGGAAGAGGGGAGCGTAGAAAAGCTAACGGAGTTTGAAGTAAGGTAAATGAGCTAGTGAAGTTTAAGGCGGAATACCCCGAGAGGGTATCCTTCAGGAGTATGGTAACATGGAAGTGTGGTAGGTGAGTAAGTCGTTGATCTTGGAGAGGGTCAACAATGAGTTAATCGGTGACCACCAAAAATGCACAGGTGCGGGTTGTATACTGGTGATTGTAGGTGGGGAGAGTAATCCATGTGTGGGATCAGGAAGAAGGGTAACGAGAACTCAAAATATTCGTGGTGGTGGAATGTTGGAAATGAATAGATATAGCAAGGGAAGTGAAAAAAATCTTAATCAAGTAACAATTTACCGATTCCAACAAGTGATGGTAGCGCACCTTGTGGGGAGGGATTGTAACGATCTAGTGCGACCTTATTAGGTCATGGGATTCTCATATGGAGAAATAACACGGATCAGATTAAAGGGAACTAGAAGGACGAAGAGGAAGGTGAATCTTCTAGAGTTGTTGCGCGTAAAGAGGGGAAATATATAAGAGGGATGTACGGTATGTTTGTTCTAAGGTAAGGAATGTTATATTTTTGCGAGCAAAAGCTTAGTCAACGTTTCGTGATTCACATGGAAGGGCCGTAATGGCTATATGATGTGAAACGAGGAATCTGGATTAGGGCAAAGCAGCAAGGTTAGGGTTATGATGTTAGTGCTTGGTGGGGTAATGAGTGGATCTTTCAGCGATTGTGGTGGAGAAATTTTGCCTAAAGGTAGGCTGGTACGGTTATGAAGTCGTTCGTAGAATACTAAGAGATACATAAGGTGGCCAACGAGAGTGGGAGAAGACTGAGGGTTTGAAGTTCGATGTCGAGATGAGAGGGACAAGAAGTACATGAAGAATTGAGGTAGAACCTCTATGGTTGGATTGACATTACAAAAGAAAGCGAAGTGTAAATTTCTAAGCCTACGTGAAGAAAGGATGTCTATGATAAAAACTTATGTAGAATACTAGGAGCTCCACCCATATGTTAGGCTATCAAGAAAGGTGAAGAGGGTTGTATCGATTTGTTATAAGGCATCTTTGAATCTTGTAGTTAAGACCTTTGTGACTGAACACATGCGAGAGATCGAGAGAAGTATTATCGCCTTTCTTTTAAAAGTGAAAAGAGGGATTAAGTTGAACTACTGAATAACCTAGGCTTCAAGAGTCGGAAGACTCGAGCAAGGCTCTCGAGTTCAAGAGATGAAGGGTCTCTGAAAGAGGACGGTAAACATTATAACTAAAGATGGAACAATACACGTGTTTAAAGGACGTCACCCCAACAGAGCGGGGTAGATCATTAGTAGCATGACCACTTGTGAAATGATAAGACAAAATTGTGTCGATTATTACGATATGTGACGGGAAGAGAAAAGATGGAACCTGAGATACCACAGAGGTTTAATACGTCAAAATGTGGTTTAAGGTCAAGCTCGACTCTATACCAATATCTAAGGCGCCGTATGGAATGACACTTGTGAAGAGACATGAGTTGTGGAAGCAAGTGAAGGAGAAATTGCAAGAATTTAGTGATAAGATTTCATTAGAATTAGTAAAATATTATGGAGAACTCCGAAAGTTATCTTAAACTCTTGATTTGAAGTTGTTATGTAGAACACCATTTTGCGAGAAGAGAGACGGTTATCTCTGTTGTCCATCGATTATAGTTAGCTCAACAAGATTACAATGAAGAACAAGTACTCATTCTCGCGTATAGATGATCTACTCAATCAGTTACAAGGGTCGGTAGTCTCTTCAAAAATTGATTTAAGGTCTGATTGCCACCAATTGAGAATTCGAGATCATGATATTGCAAATACGGCATTCCGTACGAGGTATGGTCACCATGATCCTGTAGCGATGTCATTTGGACTTACTAATGCCCCGTATAAAATATTTTGGTCTACTCTCAAAGAAGAGAGAAGTTGTATGACAAGTTGTCTCGGGATGGCAACCCCGGACGTGGAAGAATTTACAAGTTTTATTGGATGTGTTGGTCATTACCGGTGTGGAGAGATTCTCCAAGTTACACCATTCAAGAATAACCTACTCCGGATGACAACGAAGTATTGAATGAGACGAAGAATTGAAAATAGAGTTGCTAAGAGTTAAGAGGGTATTTATTGGTGCAACTGTTTCGATTTACCTTGAGGTATTATGGGTTTGAAGTGGACAAGTGATTTTCCAAGACAAGGTCTTGATTGGGTATTGAGGAGCGATGTAAAAGTAATAGCATACTAGTACCGTTAGTAGAAGCGGTGAGAAGTAAGGTACTTCCTTCGTTACTTGGAATTGCCACAAGAATTGAGGGAACGTAACATCGAAGTTTGGTTTGACAAAAACCAAAGCTAATGGTGTAAATTGGAAGTTCAATCTTCTTCGATAAGGACATCAAAGAGAAACCTAATGGAAATATTGCATTGAGAAAGAACCGAGAAGGAAGTTGAGTTCCGATATATCGGACGTTTTTGAGATCTTAAGCGCAAGTTGGGAAAATGGGTTACCGGCTGACGTGGCCGCCGAGAGTAGAGGATGTTCACCCGGTGTTTCATGTGTATCAATCTGAGAAGTATAGGTATGACTCGAAAAGATTTGACGGTCTTGATGAGTTAGTGGCGTCGTAGAATCAATGAGGTTAATATGAAGTCGGAGGATAATATCTTTAGTTGAAGTTACGCCGAGTTAGTAGCATCGGTAAAATCGTTGGGTTAGACCTAGTTCTTTCCTTGGTTGAATTATGTGCATGTGTGATGTTCTGTGTAGTTTGTGCCTTGTGTGGGAATGTGCTATATATGACATGATATATTTAGTGGTGGTAGTTTGATTAGATTGTATGTACATATAAGAAGGTTTAAGCCTTATTAGTTCCAGAGTTCGTACCTCAGCCTTAGAGGCCGAGAAGTCCTTCGTATAGCAAGTTTCGGGACGAAACTTGTTTTTAGGGGGATCTAATGTAACGCCCCGTTTATTGGGTGCGTTTTTGATATTTATTTTTCCGACGTTTATTGATAATTTATTACCTTAAATATTCTTACGAGCATTTTTACGTCGTAAATAAATCTTTTACGAGGAATTTACACATATTTGATTTATATATTTTTGACAACTATTTTTATTTCTTCCGGAAGAGTACGGAAAGTTTTTTTTTCCGATCCAAACGTTCCGTTTCGAATTCGTTATCGAATTTATTTATGTTCCTTTGATGGCACCATCACTGTAGATCTTGGTATGACCCTTCGTTATTTGCAGCCCTACCTTGAGTTTATTGGTTCCCGTTATTATTTTGTCCAATCTAGTCCTAACCCTACCGCCTGCAAGATGCAACCTAGTGGAGGCTACCCCGACCCCTCGTTTCGCCTACCTAGCCGCGTCTAGGCTGGCGACTCACCCCGTCAACTCCCAGCTTGCACATTGATATTCAACCTCTCGTTGCCTCCATCTCCTCCACCCTTCCCTGATAGCCTCCTTACCCCAACCTCGTTAACGCCTCCTCTACAACTCGTTAACGCCTGCAGTGAATCCCAGCTACACCATCAACCACCACCTCGGTCATCTTCTTCTCTGTTTGCCAGCCGAAGAAACCACCGGAAGGAGCATCAGGCCGCTTGCCATCCTCTGTCTTCGCCCCGCCGGGAGCAATGCCTGTAACTCTCCGCAGTTAGCCTCCCTGTTTTCTATCGTCGCCGGTTATCGGGGCCCTTGATTGCCCTTGCCAGAGCCACCGGAATCAAAGCCGCCGGCGCTTGCGTTGCTCCTCTGTTGCGTCTCCACCATCAGCCAAGGGGAAGAGTCGCCGCCTTGCTGCCATCGCTTCACCCCTGCCGCCGCCGCCACCCAACCGGAGGGACACCCTTCACCCTGCCTTGCCGGAGCCGCGCCGCTAGTGCAGCTAGTCTTCTTCCAGCCTGCGCCGCCGCTCCCTCAGACTTTCCCCTCTTCCTGCGTGTTGTCTCGAGGATGAAGAAACCCTTAAATATAATTACAGCCGCCCCCCTATTTTTGGTATAATTTCAATATGGTACCCAAATTTTGTAATTATATTTATGGCCCTAATTCTGGATTTTTGCAAATTTACCCTCTGCATGTAGGATTCCATATTTTGCCCAATGTTTTATTTTCTGAAAATGGCCCATGTTTTGTGAGTTGTATATTGTACCCGGAAAATGTATGTGTGGGTTTTAAACTTGGATTTTACTTCAAGCTTATTCTTATATTTTTATACTATATATTATGTCCATTGTTGGATTAAATTTGGTTTATGGCTCGAAGTTATAATTGCGGTTTTATGACCAAGTTTCTAGAATTTCATATTTTGCCCGGAAGGGTTATTACGGATTTTAAAATCGAGTTTTCCTTAGTTTTATGTATATTAAATATTCCGATCAAATTTAGCATATAAGCTAAATTTGTGTAGCTTTGGTTTTAGGTCCGGAAGCAACCCGATAAAGGCCTAACGAGTCCAAGATTTGACATCCGTCTTTTGACGTTGTGTGAGTACCTCCTTCCTCGATTTAGTTATGTTTAGTATTAGTATCATGCTAGGTTGGATCTAGCATAACTTAGAGTGAATGCCAAGTAGTGGCTTTGGACCTTAGATGAATGTTTGAGGATTGTGAAATGTTTTAAGGCTTGAGGTGTTGATGTTATCTTGTGAGGGTTGTAGGGCGTTGAGTGTTTGAGTTGATCTTGTGAGCTTATGAGGATTGAGATTATGGTTGTATGATCTTGTTGAGATTGTTAAGACTAGGACGAGAGTATCCTAGTATGTGTTGTGATGGTTATGGTTTATGATCTTGCGAGATCATTAGGACTAGAAGTCTAAGGACTTCTAGCATGTGAGAGAGATGTTGATCGTGTGCCTTTTTACAGGCGTTGAGTGTCTTCCTACGGGAAGCTGAGAGCGGGATATAGCGGGATTATCTTTGGGACGAGGTAAGTCTCCGGACTTACTTAGCTCGTATTCTTTGTATTAGCATTGATGTGTGTTGGGTGGTGTGTGTTTATTGATTATTGTTTATAACAATTAAACCGGAATTAAGATTACCGACCTTTATATTATTTTGGCCCAAGTGTATGATAACGGGCGGTGACAACTTGCCTGGCTCCCGCGAGAGCTAGGAGGTTCTCGGCGACTATCCCGTGCTGGTAGACGGTCAGATGCATCAGTACCATTCCATGCCGGTAAGTAGGGACCGGGGCGAGTTTCGGTGACTCTCGTGTCACAACCTAAGTTGAATTAGAACGGGATACGACTTAAAAATAATAAAGATAATAAACCGGATTGATGTGCTTTTATGTATGTTGTATGCTTGTGATGAGATTACTTGTGTTTGTGCCTTTCACCTTGATTCTAATGCTTCGAATATTAGCTAACGGTTTTATACCGTTTGTTGTAGATTGCCTTGCAGGTTAGGAATGCGGCCGAGAAATCCGGAAGAGTGGGCAGCCGGGGTCCGTACATTTTAGGAAGGGTTTTTGGATAGAGTTGAGTTGTGTTTTGTCCTTCGATAGTTGTGTTTGTATGCCGTGTATTAGGCGTTCGGGTTTTGTGTTGTATCTCGGCTGAAGTCTTTTGTTTGTATAGTTTCGGGTTTCATTGCATTGCATAAAAATTGTTTTTCGGTTTTGGCCTTTATTTGTGCCATGTTGCAAGATCCGGTGAAATTGTTGTCAGGCTAAGGGTCGGGACCCATTGTGAGGTCCCAACCCGTAGCACCCCGAGTCCCGCGGATTCGGGGTGTTACAAAAGTGGTATCAGAGCCCTAGGTTGACAACAATGGCACTCGCAATCTTCTAAAGGCCGAATAAGGAATAAACAGAACCCCACGGGTTTTGAGTTTTCGTTTTAAAAATCACATGCATGAGTTGGGGTAGAATGTACGGACCACCACTCCTTCCGCGGATCTCGGCAGCGTAGTTTATTGGATTTTTAGTGTATGTATATAAATATATATAGATATGTATATGTGGATTTAGGATGGTTGTTGGACTACTATTATATGTGGATTATATTTATGCATGATGGACTGTTATGTGAAAATGGTGGCATGATTTTTATATTGATATGAGTTTTTATATGTTGCATGATGATATCATATGAGTGTTAGGACCTTATTTTGTTGTAATAGTTTTACTTGGATATGATATGTTGGTTATAGCAATGTGGACATAGGACTTATATAGTCATATACGTGTACTAGTATATATAGTAGCATGTGGTTTTTGGACCTTGTAGTTAGGATGATAAAAGGTTATCATCACACCTTGAACAACGCATTTTGGCTTGGGATAGTGTCAACACGAAGACGAATATACTCAAGTATCGGGTTGAACATCACGTTTTAGTGAGCACCCCGGTGATTCCTCAGACTCCTAGAGAGCATCTAAGCAGCCATATGAAGACTAGAGATGATGTTAACCACAAGGACAAACAAAGAGAAGAGAACCTTGATTCAACATAAGCAAAACCGAGATGGAAGATATACAAATAGCGAAGCAATCTAAAGTTGTGGGAGTAGTTCCGAGAAAGCGATGACGAGTAACAATGAAGTGAAGTCGAGACGATGAAATTATGATTCTTCAAGACGATGCATGAATAACTAAAGACGCGAAGCGGGAAGGAAAGGAGTGCATACTAGCAAGGTTAGAAGTGGTATTTCCTTGAGACGTGAAGTTTTTTTTCTAGATGCTCCTAAGCATGGGAGTCAGAGTGTGAAGTGTGGTCGAACTAATACGAAGTTCATGAGATGCGTAAGTTAAGCTTACAAAAGAACTAGAAAGTGAAGTGACGGTTTTTGTGAGAGCTTAAGCAGGAGACTTCTTTAGAAATACGAGAGTTATGAGGAGGATTACATGGCGAAAGTTCACATAGTAGAATTTCCTTGTGGAGTCAATCGTTTTCGTCGTGGTGATGAGAATGAGCAATGTTAAGAAGGAGAAAGTGTGTGTGGGTGATGATCTTTAAAAGATGAAAGATGAAACAAGGGGCGAGGATCGAAAGACTTGAGTTACCAACCAAGAGAAGAGAATGGTTATTAATGATAGAGATGTGGGGAAAATACACTTACAGCACATTATGAAGGACGGATAAGCCTATGAATTTGGGTCATTTGACACAAACGAGCCGAGAAGGTGTAGTTATTTTATAGAAGTGGAAGGAAGAGGGGAGCGTAGAAAAGCTAACGGAGTTTGAAGTAAGGTAAATGAGCTAGTGAAGTTTAAGGCGGAATACCCCGAGAGGGTATCCTTCAGGAGTATGGTAACATGGAAGTGTGGTAGGTGAGTAAGTCGTTGATCTTGGAGAGGGTCAACAATGAGTTAATCGGTGACCACCAAAAATGCACAGGTGCGGGTTGTATACTGGTGATTGTAGGTGGGGAGAGTAATCCATGTGTGGGATCAGGAAGAAGGGTAACGAGAACTCAAAATATTCGTGGTGGTGGAATGTTGGAAATGAATAGATATAGCAAGGGAAGTGAAAAAAATCTTAATCAAGTAACAATTTACCGATTCCAACAAGTGATGGTAGCGCACCTTGTGGGGAGGGATTGTAACGATCTAGTGCGACCTTATTAGGTCATGGGATTCTCATATGGAGAAATAACACGGATCAGATTAAAGGGAACTAGAAGGACGAAGAGGAAGGTGAATCTTCTAGAGTTGTTGCGCGTAAAGAGGGGAAATATATAAGAGGGATGTACGGTATGTTTGTTCTAAGGTAAGGAATGTTATATTTTTGCGAGCAAAAGCTTAGTCAACGTTTCGTGATTCACATGGAAGGGCCGTAATGGCTATATGATGTGAAACGAGGAATCTGGATTAGGGCAAAGCAGCAAGGTTAGGGTTATGATGTTAGTGCTTGGTGGGGTAATGAGTGGATCTTTCAGCGATTGTGGTGGAGAAATTTTGCCTAAAGGTAGGCTGGTACGGTTATGAAGTCGTTCGTAGAATACTAAGAGATACATAAGGTGGCCAACGAGAGTGGGAGAAGACTGAGGGTTTGAAGTTCGATGTCGAGATGAGAGGGACAAGAAGTACATGAAGAATTGAGGTAGAACCTCTATGGTTGGATTGACATTACAAAAGAAAGCGAAGTGTAAATTTCTAAGCCTACGTGAAGAAAGGATGTCTATGATAAAAACTTATGTAGAATACTAGGAGCTCCACCCATATGTTAGGCTATCAAGAAAGGTGAAGAGGGTTGTATCGATTTGTTATAAGGCATCTTTGAATCTTGTAGTTAAGACCTTTGTGACTGAACACATGCGAGAGATCGAGAGAAGTATTATCGCCTTTCTTTTAAAAGTGAAAAGAGGGATTAAGTTGAACTACTGAATAACCTAGGCTTCAAGAGTCGGAAGACTCGAGCAAGGCTCTCGAGTTCAAGAGATGAAGGGTCTCTGAAAGAGGACGGTAAACATTATAACTAAAGATGGAAC
>BSUD01000439.1:211443-266967 GCA_033239045.1 Fagopyrum esculentum | reverse complement strand
CGTCCCTCTTAAACATTAGGACAAGGAGGTTTTCATTTTCATTTCATTTGTTGTGAATAGACTGCCATGAAAATTACAACAAATGCTTTGAATTTTCTTTTTCCTTGACTTTAATGATGATTTAGTTGGTCGTTAACTTTAGAGGCTACAGCTAGTTAATTGTATCCGTCACGTGTGACATGGCGAGCAAATATCCAAAGTGAAAGTTAGTTAAGATTATAAACCCGAAAAGCACAATGGTCAATATATATTTTATTTATGAATTTTTTTTATAATTTTATACAAAATATATTTATTTTTTCTAATTTTATTAAGAAGATTAAGCTACTAAGGTACCTTTTGTTTTTAAAAAATAAGTTAGGTCCTAGTATTTAATAATTTTAAAAAAAAGTTAAATTAGATATTAAGATGAACTTTATTAGGCAGTTACCGATATTAAGGATATATAATTAATTATTAAAATAAAAAGATGATATTATGGAAATTACAATATCTTTCTCTCTCCTATTAATTATTTTTAATTTTGATAATGAGGTTAAGATTCGAACGCTAGATGATACACAATATTGATACACAATTTCAACTACACAATATTAATACATAATTTCAATTATACAATGTTCATACACAATTTCATTTTTGTTATGTTATTTTATGTTAAAACACATAAACAAACGGAACTTGTGTAATTGACGGACTTATGTAACAAAAACATGTGTAAATGACGGATTTGTGTACTAAACCTTGTGTTAACGACAGACTTGTGTAACCAAACCTTGTGTAAATGACAAACTTGTGTACATAACATAAACAAACGGAAGACACAAATCTAGACATGAAGGCAAAAATCTAAAATTTAAACTCAATGGGATACATCCTAAAATCAATTGACAATAATAGGAGTAATCTACCCGCCTTAAATACTAAACATGTTATCCGTTTATCATCAATGTGACAACATTTCATCTTCAACGTGTCCCCTCAAGTGCAATTTTTTTACTCAGTTGACACTTGACGACATGTCTTAAAGTCAACTAGTCCAATCAGACGGACTATCATTGTTCATCTCCACAATTATAATCTTAAGGTAGGCAATCATGATAAGCGATGATCTGAGAGATCAAACTACTTTGATAACATGTGAAATTATGGCGGGTCGAATATAACATGAAGGGTTGTGTCGCATGCCTGAGCGCAGATGTGCACAAGTCTAAACTGATGCGCCCTTGGATGCCCCTTTTACCTTGACCATAGACGAAGAGGACGAGGCTCTTAGAGTTCGTTCAGATGGACCGATCACCCGATCCCGAGCTAAGGCCATTGCTCGAGCCACCGGCTCCATCATCGCTCGCATTACTTCTTCACTTGGTTCCATTACCGGCATGCCATGTCTCTACACCACCATGGCATAGGCTACCGGTTCCGTTAGCGGCATGTCTCGTCTTTCCGACTCTATGGCATGAAGCTAGCTTATTTTCGGACTATATTTTCATGTTTACCTTTTTATGTAATAAAGGGATATTCCGTATAAAAATATTCTCTTTTGACCTTATCCTTTTAGGATTTGCTCTTATTCTTTTAGGTTTTCCCCTTTTGGGCTTTTCTTCATGTTTTTTTGTTTGGCCCGTTGGCCCATAGGTAGGCAAGTCTCTCTATATAAGAGATATATTGCCTCACTTATTTTCCATGTTCAATATTACTAAGTTTTGAGAAGAATTTCCTCCTACTTAGCTTGGGCATCAAAACCTCTCTTCTATCTCTCAAATTTCTTCCTTGAATCTCGTCTTTGATCCAAGTAATCCATATTCGAGGATTCTTTTTAAGAATCAACCTTCGATCCACACAAAAAGGTTTATTCGATCTCTCTAGATCGGAGTAACCCTTGTTTCTTCATCGCTTCCGCCCCTTTGGATCCGAAACGATACAACGTTGCACAAAGAATCAAGGAGTAGTTGGAGTTTTGCTTGATCTAGATCCGGAGTTATCCTTGGTTACCTCCAAGGACGCATCAAATTGGTATCATAGCAAGGGATCAAAGCTAAGTTCTCTTTACTCTTGTTTTTGTGCGTTATTATCTTAAACCTATTTAGCCTTTTTTTGTTCATGATGTTCTTCGTTTGTTCATGATGTTCTTCATTTGTTCTTCATGATCTTCATGTTGTTCATCATGTTTTTCATCATGTTCATCCATTTTCCCTGAAATTTTTTTTTCTTTTCCGTGTTTAACTCGAAACAAAAAGCACAAAAATAGGAGATATTTGGTTTGCCTTTAAACCATTTATCAAACCCGTCTTTTTCTTAAACCGACCTAATCCGACAATTTTGTTAATTAATTTCACCAAATCTCTTGGGATATTTTTGTTAACAAAAAAATTCGGATATCTCGCATTTGATATTCCAAGAAAAGCAAAAAAAAACTCTTCATCAATACGGATTTGTGTTCAAAAAAAAAAAAAGTGTTGCTCAAAACGTTTCAAAGAAACGAAACACACAAAGTGAAAAGACGTCCGGCAAACCGGTCCATCCGAAAAATCGGATTTTACAAAACGGTCAAAGACCGAAAGCAAGCATAGCTTGCCGAGTGAACAATCCGTCCATCTTCTATCTCTCCATTTTCTTACATACGTTTGCAAAATATCACTTGTTTATTTGTGTGTAATTGGTTCAATTTTGTTGGATTTGCCTTCCTTGCCTAACCGCCAAACGGCCTTCCCCAAAGTAGAACCCGATAACGCACTTGAACTTGGGTAAAGTTGACCTAACTTGTCACCTTGCTCACTTGATTGCTTGCAATTGTGTGCTGATTTGGAGCAATGACTAACGTTGAAATGGAAATTTCTCAGGATTCTGGTCCGCAAGAGTGCAGTGAACCCTTGGCTCAAGAAACTGCTTCGTTGTCCCTCGAAAATGACTCCATAAGGCGAGAATTGGAAGCCTTGAAGGCACAACAAAAGTTTGATGCCTTGACCCGAGAAAACATTGCCTTGAAAAAAGAGCTCGAAGCTCTTAAGGCCCTTCAGATGGCTCAACGTCCCACCCCAACATATCCGAATGAGACCGTGGTCAATGCTTCCACATCCGATGCACAACGGAAAGGCAAGGGACTTTTGGGAGTCGGACCATCAAACGTTACCCGGCTTGCGTCTGTCATTGAACGCACCCATCCTTTACCTCTTGACGGAAATGAGTCCCATGAAGAAGAGGAGGAATTCCCCGACCCGCGTCAAGATGACTTGCCCATAGTCGATACGGAACATCGGCACCAATATTATGAGCATCAACATCAACGGTATGTTCCTTCTCCACCTCCACCTAGTGTACCCCGCACCGACCGACAAACCCAGGAAGAACCCCGGTACCGTCCCAACTCCACCACCAATCATCAACTCCACCACCAATCATGGTCGTGAGCATGATCGTTCCGAACACCGTCGCCAACGGTCAACCCGGCAACCGAGGACCCTTGACTTTGATGAATACGATGAGCAACACAACTTCAACGAGTTCTCCGGTGATGAATCCGATTTAGAACGGGTAGCACATAACCGTCCGTGGCACCCACCCGTCATAGACCCTTATGAGAACCAAGACCGGGATGAAGAATGATTGCCTCCCCCAAATCCACCTAGGCAGGCCCCACCGGTTCATGGGCGCCAACGGCCTCATGGCGGCCACCGGCGAGCCCGTGCCGATGATGCCTACATTCCACCGCCCCGCCCGGACCCCTACCGAGCTCGTAGGGAAGGTAAGGTTAAGTTCCCTACCTTTCATGGTGAATATGATCCGTGTGTTTTTCTTGATTGGGCGCAGGATATGAAACGAGCATTAAAACATTGTCATTATGAGGAGGGATACGAGAAAATCGAGGCGGCAACTCTATACTTTGAAGGAGATGCGAAGTCTTGGTGGAACCGGTATGAGTTCACCCGAGAGAGGCGAGGATGGGCACCGATTGAGACATTTGAACAATTGCTCTATTACATGACCAAGAAGTACGTGCCCGAGGACTTTAAGAATGATATGCGGTTGCAAATTGCCGAGTTCAAGCAAGGCAACCTCACTCCGGTGGCTTACTTGGCTAAACTTGAGGACATGCACATTAAGGCCGGCGTCTCGGACTCCCCCTCCGCCCTCCGCACCAAGTTCATGAGTGGGCTTAATGCTTCCATCCGGCGGCCGCTCGAGATTGTCCTATTCAAGGATTTGGGAGCATTATGTCATGCCGCCATGAAGCTATATAAGCAACAACTCGAAACACCGCGGTATTCTAGGTATACCTCTTCCTCGAGTCCATATCTTTATCCATCTAACACACGTTCTCGAGATGCGCCTAGTCCTACAGATACCGACGCTTCCAAAGGGACCCAACGGACGAGTCCTTCCAATAGGCAAACGGGTACCGAGAAGGCACCAAATCGTGGCCCGGTGTTAGCATGAAATATTGTGATATTTTAGGCACGTTTTCTAAGTGTATTTCATCCATATTGATAGTCATTGATTAAGCATTAATACATTTGTGAGCTAGTTTGTCTATATTGTCGATATAGAGATCTACACAAGCTTTATGTTGATTGTAGGCAATTAAGAGCTATTTCCGAACGGATTGAGTAAGAACGGAGTTTGATTGAGCATGTCCAAGGATTGAGGACATCTGTAGGAGCTAAGGATGTGCTAGCTTGAAGAATAACACGAGGAAAGGAAGAATCACGGTTTTGCCCTAAACCACGCTCTAAATTACGGCCGTACTACTTTCCACGTTCAGTTCCACGGTCGTGGAACCTTAGCAAGGGAAGCGTGGTTCATTCCAGTAACTTCTACGGTCGTGGAAAGATTGAGACAAACCGTGACAGTTTCCACGCTCTAAATTACGGTCGTGGAACACTTCCACGACCGTGATCTTGGCGATCTTTTTCGCCACACTTTAAGCCACGATCTTCTACGAGATTGGGCCGGGCCAATATTTTATCTTACACTATAAAAGGACGGGAGAAGAGAGATTCCGTCACCTCTGTTTAGACGCACCTTCGCTTACGCTTACACTAGAATTTGCCCTAATTTCGCATTTTGGCGGAGATTGCTATTGAGATTTCCGGATTGACGGAAGAGTTGAAGATTTGGAAGATTGTTCGTGAGAAGATTTCGCTTCTCATTTAGGTTTGATTTGAAGACGGATTGACATCCCGTTCTTCCTTCTTATCTAAGATTTGTGATTGTTTGCATTATTCCAGATCTATTGACGTTATTGTTCTTGATTTGTGGATTTGATATTGACTTGAAAGTTATTGAAGGTTTTCGGAAGTTTTCATCTTTCATTCTTTTAAACCTTAAATTTGATATCAATATGACTATTGTTGGCTAAAACCCTTTAGCAATTCTAAGGTGAAGGGTTGATAGTTGTGGCTTAGATGATGATAGATCGATCGTAAATAGATTGGACCCTGAGAGTTAGAGAGAATCGCCGATGAACCCTAAACCACGGTCTGTTCTTGAGTTCCACGACTGTGGAACCTCAAGATCCAACCGTGATTTCCCTTAAGTCTACGAACTTGCTTTTACTTTAATCCAAAGTTAAAGATTTGCTTTAACTTAGTCTTGACTTGCCTTTTCTAGGTGGTAATGAAGCCTCAACAACCTCTACCTCGATTACGAGTATCACAACCTTAATCGGTTAAGTTAGTCTTGATCCTTGGATTACAAGTTTGGGTATTTGACGTTAATTCTTACCTTTAGAACCTTTCTATACTGAAGCCTCAAAAACCTTTATAGAGAGTGTCTTTTGGGTGAGTCATATAAGGTTTTTGGAACTTCACCGTACGATTACCTTACATTCGCATACCTTTGCAAACCTCAACTCTGTCCTTATACCTTTAGTACATCTTGAATCGATTGCCACAACTGGATACTTGGATCTTTAGGATTGTTGTTTTCCCAATATTTGAAAAGCTTCTCACATTTACTCGCTTGATAACCTATAAATGAATTTGTTCCCCCCAAATCCTTGTGTTCGATACTCTGGAATTCTTGCTCAAATATATCGATCCGTACACTGCGGGTTCGCTTGCTTGATTCTAGTTTTATAAATTTAAAGCTTATTTGCACGCACGCTAAGTGACGAACAAGTTTTTGGCGCCGTTGCCGGGGATATGGTCTAGGCCGGATTCGGTTTTCGGTTGTCAAGCTTGGGAGCTTCTCCATTGTTATTTGATATCTCTTCGAGTGTATGCGCGGGTCTAGGAACACCGAAGACCTCTTACCTCTTGATCAAGAGCTTGAGAGGACTTTAAGGAGAAAGCGTAAGGAGAAACAAATGGCTGAAGAACGAGAACGTGATCTCCAATCGGAGTTAGCGGAGAAGGAAGCTCAACTCCAATGGAGTGAGAAAACTCGTAGGGAAGAGATGGATCGTCATCAATCAAAGGTTGATGATCTATCGGACATGATGTTCCAAATGAGGTTGGAGATAAACAACCTTAAGGAGAAAAAGAAAAGGAGGAGACCGGGAAGATCGGTTAGAGCCAACTCATCCAATGAGGATAGCGACTCCTCCATGCCACCGCTAGAGGAAATTGATCCTACGATCAATGTGAATCCATTCTTCCCACGACCAGCTGCGAATCGCCGTGTTCCACCTAGGAATGCAAGGGTCGAACGTGTGGATGATGAGCCAAGAACTCTTGGCCAAAGGATGGATCCAACGCAGCAACCACGCCGTTTAGGTGTGAACTTTGATGCTGACGATGTACAAGGGTTTAGCTTCAACCCGCAGGTTATTACTCTTGTTCGCCAAAACCAATTTGGCGGAACAAGCGCTGAATCTCCACACCAACACTTACAAAACTTTGAGTGTATGATGAAGACAATGAGGCCGAAGAACGCGACTACCAACAACTATAAGCTCAAGCCTTTCTTCTTCTCCTTGAAGGGGAAGGCATTATCTTGGTACCAAGCTCTTCCTAGTGGGAAACTAGACACGTGGGAAGACCTTTCCGCGGAGTTCCTCACTAAATTCTTTCCGCCATCCAAAACGGCGGAGCTAAGAGGTAAGATTAATGCATTTTCCATGAGATCTAACGAAAGTTTGTTTCAATTTTGGGAAAGGTTTCAGGATTTGCTCTTGGATTGCCCTCATCATGGCATATCCAAGCTTGTACTTTTGGAAATATATTATAAGGGGCTGAATATGGAGACACAATTCAAGCTCCAATCCCTCTCATGTGGTACATTTATGGACATGAGGGAAGATGACGCTTGAGACTTCATTGAGAAGCAAGCAAGGGTCATAGAGAAGTACTCTCACTTGAAAGTGGAGGGAAATCGTATGGAGCAAGGAGCAAAGCTCACACATGAAGCTTAAAATCAAATTTTCTCCCTCAACAATGAGATCAAAGAGTTGAAGGAAGCTATCAAGACCAACTTTCCAAAGCAAAATGGAAAAGATGTTGGCTACTTGGGCAACAACAACAACGGTGGTGAGAATACAAACCGCAACAACAACAATAACCGGAACAACAACCGGAATAATTGGAATGGCAACAACAACAACCGGAACAATAATTGGAACAACAATAGGGGTTCAAACAACAACAATTGGCGCTCCAATCAACAAAACTCCGGTAACTCTTATCCTTCAATTCAAATTCACTAACTCCACCTTCCTCTTCCTCTACTCCTTTGAAAAGCCAAGGGCAAACATCTATGGAGGAAGCACTTCGGGAAAGGAGAAGCCCGATCCCATGTTGGAAACGATTTTGGAGAAGCTTCAAGGTTTGGAGACTCGCATCATTAAGGTTGATGATCAAATTTCTAAGGTTGATAAAGCCCAAAAGGTTTTAGAAAACCAAATGTTCAGCCATGCGGAGGAAGTTCCTAGGAATCAAGGGAAACTTCCAAGAAAAACGGAGGACAACCCTAAGGGAAGGGTGATGGCAATCACAACTAGGAGCGGTGTTACAACTACCGACCCGCAGCCCAAGTTTGTAGAAGTCCCCGTTGAGAAAGAGAAAGAGAAGGGGAAGGAGAAGGAAGATGTCTACGTTCCTCCTCCAGCTTACAAACCTCCCCTACCATTCCCTCAATCTAGAGCGAGAGCGCGCCTAGATAAACAATTCGGTAAGTTTATAGAACTCATGAGCAAGCTGCATATTAATATACCTTTCATTGATGCTATTGTAAGTATGCCGGTTTATGGCAAGTTCTTAAAGGAGATCCTCTCTAACAAGAGAAAGTTAGAGGATTTTGGAGAGGTTAAGATGAGTTCGGATTCTTCGGATCTCATCAAGACCATGAAGGAGAAAATGCCCCCAAAACTAAAGGATCCAGGGTCATTTTGTATTCCCACAGGAGTGGGAGATGTCACATATGATGCATTATGTGACTCGGGAGCAAGTGTGAGCATCATACCACTTACATTATGTAGGAATATCGGTTTAGGCGACCCTAAAGCGGTGAAGATGACGTTGTACATGGCGGATCGATCCATCACTCGTCCCGTCGGTATTGTAGAAGACGTCCCAGTCAAGCTAGGTAAATTCTTTGTTCCCATTGATTTTGTTGTGCTTGACATTCCTGCAGATAGTCCGGTCCCGATCATACTCGGAAGACCGTTTCTTGCAAATTCCGGCTGCATAGTCGATTGCAAGAATGCTAGACTCGCCTTTGACATAGGAGAAGAGAAGGTAGAGTTCGTTCTTTCCACTCTAGTGAAGGAATCAATCTTTGATGAGGATATATTCAATATCCAAGATGAAGAAGGGTTATCTAGAGAGGAGGTAAGTGCTATTCTCTTCAAAGATCCTTTGCAAAAGGTTATTACTATGAGTCTAATAGATGTAGGGGAAGAAGAGGAGTGCAATGAGGTAATTGAAGCCTTAGAAGCACAAGAAGAAGTGTGTGAAGTGGAGTTTGAGAAGCTCCACGACGAAGCAGAAAACGTGAGAATCCACGGTCATACACTATATTCCACGGCCGTGGATTTCACCAACCAAAGCGTGACTCACTCCAGAGAGTTACACGGTCGTGGAGGAAACAGAGCAACCGTATTTCCTTTCCACGCCCAAAACCACGGCTGTGGGGGAAGCAGGGAAACCGTGATTCTGGCCGTGGAAGAAGGCGATCGTACCTCTTCTTCAACTTCTTTTGATTCTTCTCCTACACCTTCTACTTCCTTAGACACTTCTAAGGAAGCATCGGAAGCTCCACAAGAGCCATTGGAAACTCCTGCAGCTATGGAGTTGAAACAACTTCCTACACATCTAAGGTACGCATTCTTAGGACCTAACTCTACTTATCCGGTAATTGTTAGTACTGATTTAACCATAGATGAACATAGTAAGCTTATGGTTGTCCTTAGGAAACATAGGAAAACTTTAGGTTATACTATAGCGGACTTAGTAGGAATCAAACCTTCCCTATGCATGCATAAAATTCTAATGGAAGAGGACTTTAGGACTTCAAGACAACCTCAAAGGCGGTTGAATCCGACCATGAAGGAGGTTGTCAAGAAGGAAATTCTTAAATTGCTTGATGCAGGTATCATCTATCCTATCTCTGATAGTAAGTGGGTGAGTCCGGTTCAAGTGGTTCCGAAGAAGGGAGGAATGACAGTCATCACCAACAAGAACAACAAACTCATTCCTACGCGAACCGTAACAGGATGGCGGATGTGCATAGACTACCGCAAGCTTAACAATGCGACGAGGAAGGATCACTTCCCATTGCTATTCATTGATCAAATGCTTGAAAGGTTAGCACAACATTCTCATTTCTGTTATCTAGATGGATATAGTGGTTTCTTTCAGATTCCGATACACCCGGATGAACAAGAGAAGACCACGTTTACGTGCCCGTGGGGTACGTTTGCTTATAGGAGAATGCCGTTCGGGCTTTGCAACGCCCCAGCCACCTTTCAAAGGTGCATGATGGCCATCTTCTCCGAATACATAGAGGAAATAATGGAGGTTTTTATGGATGACTTCTCCGTTTATGGTTCCTCTTTTGACAATTGTCTTTCTAACCTTGCTCTTGTGTTACAAAGGTGTGAAGACACTAACCTAGTTCTTAATTGGGAGAAGTGTCAATTCATGGTTAAGGAAGGAATTGTATTAGGACACTTAATCTCTAGTAGAGGGATTGAGGTGGATAAGGCGAAAATAGAGACTATAGAGAAGCTTCCTCCCCCAACTTCGGTGAAAGGGATAAGAAGTTTCCTAGGACATGCTGGATTCTATAGGCGCTTCATAAAGGATTTCTCAAAAATATCAAAACCGCTAACTAATCTATTGATGAAGGATGCAGTTTTTGAGTTTTCGCAGGAATGTTTAGATGCGTTCAACACGATCCGGGAAGCTCTAATTTCAGCACCTATTATCCAACCTCCGGATTGGAACCTTCCCTTTGAGGTTATGTGCGATGCTAGTGACGTAGCTATAGGAGCTGTTCTTGGACAAAGAAAGGAAGGGCAAACCCATGCCATATACTACGCTAGCAAGACGCTAGATGAAGCGCAGCTCAACTACGCCACTACGGAAAAGGAATTTTTAGCCATTGTTTATGCTATTGACAAATTTCGCTCTTATCTTGTAGGTGCAAAGGTGATTGTCTACACGGATCATGCTGCGATCCGGTACCTCCTTGCAAAGAAGGATGTGAAGCCAAGGCTAATTAGATGGATTCTTCTCCTACAAGCATTCGATCTAGAAATCCGCGACAAAAAGGGTTCGGAAAATTCTGTTGCGGATCATTTGAGTCGCCTAACACATCTAGAGGACGACCACTTACCTATAGATGACTCCTTCCCGGACGAACACTTACATATCATTGAGGAGTGCATCGAAGTAATCTCCAAAGGTAACGAACCATGGTTTGCTGATTTTGTTAACTATTTGGTTTGTCAGGAGATACCGCCCGAATTATCCTACGCACAAAGAAAGAAGTTCTTTAAGGATGTTCGGGAATACTTTTGGAATGAACCTCTCCTCTTTAAGAGAGGTCCGGATGGCATTATTCGGCGATGTGTGCCGGAAGATGAGATGCAAAGTGTCATCCGCCATTGTCATTCACTACCATGTGGAGGACACGCTAGTTCGAACAAGACTAGCGCTAAGATATTGCAATCTGGATTCTTTTGGCCTACTTTATTTAGCGATGTGCAAACCTTTGTTTCCTGCTGCGATGCTTGTCAAAGAACATGAAATATCTCTAGGAGGAATGAGATGCCTCTCAATAACATCCAAGAGGTGGAGATTTTCGATGTTTGGGGAGTTGACTTTATGGGACCGTTCCCATCATCTTGTGGAAACCAATACATACTCTTGGCGGTGGATTACGTTTCTAGATGGGTGGAAGCAATTGCCTCTCCCACCAATGATGCCATGGTAGTGGTCAAGTTCTTTAACAAGACCATCTTCCCACGATTTGGGACACCAAGGACTATCATTAGTGATGGAGGTTCTCACTTCATTGCCCGTCGCTTTGAAGCTCTTCTAGCTAAGTATGGGGTTACTCACAAGATTGCTACCCCTTATCATCCACAAACTAGTGGACAAGTTGAGATCTCAAACCGGGAGATCAAAGGAATCCTAGAGAAGACGGTTTCAAGGACTAGGAAGGATTGGTCCTTGAAGCTTGATGATGCATTGTGGGCGTACCGGACTGCGTATAAGACTCTCATAGGAACCACACCATACAACCTTGTGTATGGGAAGTCTTGTCACTTACCGGTAGAGTTAGAGCACAAGGCGTTTTGGGCTATCAGGTGGTTGAATTTCAGAATGAAGGAAGCGGGAGACAAGCATCTCCTAGACCTTAATGAGCTTGAAGAACTCCGCTTGAACGCTTATGAAAACGCCAAGATCTATAAGGAGAGAGCAAAGCATTGGCATGATAAGCATATCATTCCAAAGGACTTCAAAGAAGGAGATCAAGTTCTCCTCTTCAATTCAAGGCTTCGTCTCTTTCTAGGTAAGCTTAAATCTCGTTGGACCGGACCTTTTCTAATAAAACGTATTTTCTCCCATGGTGCAGTTGAAGTATGGGGTGAAGCGGGCGGAAGCTTTAAGGTGAACGGTCAACGACTCAAGAAGTATACGCCGGAACTCCAAGCTGAAGAGTTCGCGCCTACCGCACTCGAATAAGTGCGAATATGGTCTAGCTACGGACCTTAAACAAAGCGCTTCTTGGGAAGCAACCCAAGGTATTGCATTTACATTTTTTGCTTTTGATTCATAGTTTAGCTTAGTTTAGACGTTTTTGCTTTGTTTTGCCTTCGATTCCTTCCGGTATGTTCGTGTTTTTGGATGTAGGAACAGTGGAAAAGGAAAGGGGGGGGAAAAGTTTGAAGAAAAGTGACGAAAC
This sequence comes from Fagopyrum esculentum, assembly GCA_033239045.1. NCBI lineage: Eukaryota > Viridiplantae > Streptophyta > Magnoliopsida > Caryophyllales > Polygonaceae > Fagopyrum > Fagopyrum esculentum. The sequence continues at coordinate 254,616 of BSUD01000439.1, read as the reverse complement.
TTGGACTTTGGAGCATTACAGAGAGTTCCACGGCCTAAACCACGGTCGTGACAGCTACAGTGACCGTAATTTCCAAAAGCCTTTGAAAAATCACCAAAACCACGGTTCCGTACAAAACCACGGCTGTGGAACCCCCCGACAGACCGTGGTTTTCAAAAATTTTGCCGGCTACTATATAAACCACGTTCTTCACAAAAACACAACACACAAACCCAATTTCACGGCCTATTTCGCCGATTCCACGCCTTTCACCTCAATTCTTCGTTTGCTAATCGTTTTTAACGATTCTTTGATCCAAACTGAAGCAAATTCAACCACCAACAAGATCCAAGCATCAATTCGAGCGGCAATTCACCAAGGAAAGCGGAATTTGGATTTTAAAATCCGAAACCTAGGTTTTTTCACTCCTCTCTATCTTTGTCGATTTGGATCTACATTTGCTAGAATTTTTAGGAATAACTGATTGAAATTGGAAGAGAATTAGTATAGGACTGCTGCTGTGGAATTTGGTGATTGATTGTTGAGATTTGCGAAATTTTGGAAGAAACCACGGTTCATGGACGTTCCACGGCCGTGGAAATTGAAGAACAAACCGTGGTTTTGAATAGAGAATGGATTTTGTGAGGAGAGTGTCCGGGAGAAATAAGGACAAGAATAAAAAGAGGAAGGGCAACCCCTCTTCCTCTTCATCCTCTAGAGCACCACCACCCTCATCCCTTTCACCTTCATCATCACCTTCTTCACCATCACCTCGATGCCTTAGAGAGGATCCATAAGAGGGCTGTTATCGGACCTAGGTATCTACTGTTGGAGGATTTAGCTCCTCTACACATCATAGGTGACCTTACTTGGCTCTTGGATAGAGCTGGTCTTATCGTCTTTTCGGCTATCCGAGAAGACGCATACGAGGAGATTACTAGAGAGGTTGTGACATCTTTTGAGCACATCCATGTGGATAGGACAGTTTCTTTCCGTCTGATGGAAATAAACTATGATTTCTCCATCCGGGAGTTTGGAGCCTTCTTTGGGTTCCAAGAGACCTTCAATGGTCGTTTCCCAGCGGCGTTTACGCCAAGGATTTCTAGGAGGAGGTAGCCATGATCTACGCCAACGAGGACCGCTAGCAACCAGCTGATACCAAGGCTAAGTTGATGTACCACTTAGCCTTGAAGATTGCTCACCGGGTACTTTCTGAGTGTCTCTTCCCTAGGACGGAGACACCTCAGAAGATCAAGACGGATGAGCTCTTTCTTCTCTACTCCATGCTCTATGGATGACTTGCTGACTGCGCCACCCTCTTAGCTGCTACCATGAGCAAGCTAAAGAACAAGAGGGCTGGCAGCATTGGACATGGTGGGATAGTCACCCACCTTGCTAGGGCGTTAGGGGTAGATTTTTCTGCATGTACACGTATAGTTGCCGTACCCCTAGGACTCCAGGCCTTCATGATTAGAGGTCTCATCTTCCCCACCCATAGAGGTCCACCTTACGCAGCCATGCCATGGGAGAGCAGGACGGGGAGGGGCATTGAGTGGCTCCCAGAGTATTCCATTATGGTTGGACGCCATAACTGGAAGGAGACGTTCGTTGCTATGCATGCGAACAGGATTGCAGCTCCTCCATATGTTCCACCACCACTTGTAGTTGAGGAGGAGGAGATGAGAGACCCGTATGAGGGAGGAGGAGGAGGAGCTGAGCAGGATTTTGACACGTTTCCGGATCAGCCGGACATGCCTAGACGTTCCACACGACCCGTCAGAGCTTCAGGATCATCTTCTCGCCGCGTCAGCGTGAGCGAGAGACCCACTTGGATGGAGACCCCTCCTGCGTGGTACGGAGCTGCACCACCATGGTCCACACAGGCACCACCAGCACCAGCACCAACACCGTCAGATGCACCGGGATGGTACAGCCAACCTCCAGGTTGGTATGAGCAGCTGTCGGATTGGGACACCAGTCTTTCTGAGAGGGTGGGAGCCTTGGAGATTCAAGCTGACACTAGAGATGCACGTATGGACGACCTCGACCATATGATGAGGGATGTCTACCGCCAGCAGTTCGGGCGGTATTACGATCCTAGCTTCTCTCCATTCCCGCCTCCACCGCAGTGACGACCTTGCATGACCGACAGTTTTAGCCGCTCCACCGCCATTTTGTGAGTTCTTTTTCTTTCTTTCTTTTCTTCTTTTTCTTTTCTTTGAACATTAGGGACAATGTTTGTTCCAAGTATGGAGTGGGGTGTGACTAATCGTCTGTAATAACTCTTACTCACTTTATTTGCTTCTATTGAGACTATCTTGCATGCTTCATTATATTGTTACACGTTTCATTATTGCATTGCATGAAAAAGAGTTTGAAAAACCCATAAAAATTGAAAAATTTTAAAATTATGTGCTTCTAAGGATAGAGATGATTTCTATGATAATACCACTTGTGAATTGAGTTTTGATGACAATTGCATGCTTAAACGAATAGTGAATTGAAAAGAAATTGAATGAATGGATTATCCCTCTTTTGCAAATTTCATAATGTGATGAATATTACTTAAATCATGTTGAGGAATTAAGGTTGAAATCACACTATAAGTTCTTATACTTCTTGTTGAGATGATTAAGGCAATTCGATTTTCTTTCTTCTTTCTTTGATCATTTAGCTCCTCATTGAAATATTGACCTCCTTTACCTATCCGGGAATTTGGAGGAAGTGAATGAAAAAGGCATGTTTGATGTGGGAGGGCCATGAAAGAAATACTTTGAAATCAAAAGAATAGAAAGAAATCATAGGTTTGGGGAAGTCAATCATGACGATGAGTAACTCGGCACCATTCACATAGCCGGGTGTTTGTGTCTTGCCAAAGTCGGATTGAGCGATATTCCTAGCGGATTATGGTATGTGCGCTAAGGGTTTGAGGCATCTCATAAAAATTGAGAAACGCCAATCTCCTAGGCTTCGGTTTTTGTGCACCTCTATCCATAACTCCAAAAGTAAAGTCGAAAAATGAAAAGAAGAGAGCGAAGCTCTAAGTTGAAAGTGTTGCGGAAACCGCAAGAGAAGAAGAAAAGAGTAGTTATCCACTTTCCCGGATTCATGCACCACATTCCTTAAAGTTTTCCTTCCCTTTCCACATTCTAGACCCTATTTGAAAGTCCTTAAGATCAAAAGAATGTTATATGACTTGGTGATCTAAATTGAAGTTTCATATGATTGATTTTGATAATGTTTGAAGGTTATGATGTTTGTATGGAAGTTTGATTGGTTCATGAGCTTTCTTTACTCTTTACTCTTTGATTAAGTGTATGAAAGTCTTATAAACGAATGAAACAAGGTTTGAGAATGATCTATTGATTAGAAGGCACATTCATCCAAAAGAAGTTTTGCTTTGAGAAGGTACACATATTTCATTCTAACTTGTGTTTTAAAGCTTTTGAAAGACCTTGCTTAGGGACAAGCAAGTGGCAAGTATGGGGTTATTTGTTAGCATGAAATATTGTGATATTTTAGGCACGTTTTCTAAGTGTATTTCATCCATATTGATAGTCATTGATTAAGCATTGATACATTTGTGAGCTAGTTTGTCTATATTGTCGATATAGAGATCTACACAAGCTTTATGTTGATTGTAGGCAATTAAGAGCTATTTCCGAACGGATTGAGTAAGAACGGAGTTTGATTGAGCATGTCCAAGGATTGAGAACATCTCTAGGAGCTAAGGATGTGCTAACTTGAAGAATAGCACGAGGAAAGGAAGAATCACGGTTTTGTCCTAAACCACGCTCTAAATTACGGCCGTACTACTTTCCACGTTCAGTTCCACGGTCGTGGAACCTTAGCAAGGGAAGCGTGGTTCATTCCAGTAACTTCTACGGTCGTGGAAAGATTGAGACAAACCGTGACAGTTTCCACGCTCTAAATTACGGTCGTGGAACACTTCCACGACCGTGATCTTGGCGATCTTTTTCGCCACACTTTAAGCCACGATCTTCTACGAGATTGGGCCGGACCGATATTTTATCTTACACTATAAAAGGACGGGAGAAGAGAGATTCCGTCACCTCTACTTAGACGCACCTTCGCTTATGCTTACACTAGAATTTGCCCTAATTTCGCATTTTGGCGGAGATTGCTATTGAGATTTCCGGATTGACGGAAGAGTTGAAGATTTGGAAGATTGTTCGTGAGAAGATTTCGCTTCTCATTTAGGTTTGATTTGAAGACGGATTGACATCCCGTTCTTCCTTCTTATCTAAGATTCGTGATTGTTTGCATTATTCCAGATCTATTGACGTTATTGTTCTTGATTTGTGGATTTGATATTGACTTGAAAGTTATTGAAGGTTTTCGGAAGTTTTCATCTTTCATTCTTTTAAACCTTGAATTTGATATCAATATGACTATTGTTGGCTAAAACCCTTTAGCAATTCTAAGGTGAAGGGTTGATAGTTGTGGCTTAGATGATGATAGATCGATCGTAAATAGATTGGACCCTGAGAGTTAGAGAGAATCGCCGACGAACCCTAAACCACGGTCTGTCCTTGAGTTCCACGACCGTGGAACCTCAAGATCCAACCGTGATTTCCCTTAAGTCTACGAACTTGCTTTTACTTTAATCCAAAGTTAAAGATTTGCTTTAACTTAGTCTTGGCTTGCCTTTTCTAGGTGGTAGTGAAGCCTCAACAACCTCTACCTCGATTACGAGTATCACAACCTTAATTGAATTTGTTCCCCCCAAATCTCTGTGTTCGATACTCTGGAATTCTTGCTCAACTATATCGATCCGTACACTGCGGGTTCGCTTGCTTGATTCTAGTTTAATAAATTTAAAGCTTATTTGCATGCACGCTAAGTGGCTAACACCCGGCACCGGCGCCTCCCTCTCGAGGTCAACAAGGACCCTCACCGGCGGCTCGCCCTAGGGAGCCCGTGTGCTACAAGTGTAGCGGTTTTGGCCATGTACAACGTGATTGCCCAAATACCAAACGGGTCTTGTTTGCCGACCCAACATATTTCGAGGACGACGATGGTCAACATGACGATGATATCATTATTGAGGATGATCATGACACCGACCCACTTTTTGGCATGGAACCTTGTGATGACGAGCTTGCTTGCGGCCCAGCACAACCCGGTAAATTCGCTCTTGTTTCTCGTTGTATTTTGGTTGTTAAAGAGTATATTCCTATTGATCAATGCGAGAATCTCTTCCACTCTCGTTGCTTGGTTAATAATGCGAGTCTCTCTCTCATCGTTGACGGGGTTCTTGTTGCAATATTGTCAACGAACGGGTGGTAAAACACTTCAAGTTGCCTACGACCCCCCACCCAACGCCTTACGGACTCCAATGGATTTCCGATACGGCATGTGACACCGTCACACAACAAGCTTGGATGCCGTTTTCTATTGGCGCCTATGTTGATAAGGTCCTTTGTGATGTTATCAAGATGGACGTCACACATGTCCTATTAGGACGACCATGGCAATTCGATCGCCGCACATATCATGATGGTTATCTTAATCGGTACATGTTCCAATATAATGGAAAACGGGTCACACTTTTGCCTATGACTCCGCACGAAATTTTGGTTGACTATGCGGAACGGAAAAGGCAACAAACTATTGATGAGTCCGCTAAAGCACCGGCAAAATCGGACCCCCGGAGTCCCGATGTTGTAGGTGCTAGTACTTCCAAATCCCGAAACACCGCCCCTCTTGTCCATGCTACCGAGTCCAAAGGTAGTAAAGGTCGCATCGTTTCTTCGGGCGCACCTTTACCACCTTCGGATCCCGTAATTCAAGGACGGTGTGAACCGCGGATACTCTTAGCTCGCCGGCATGATTTGCAACCGGTCATAAAAGGCAAGTTCCCATGCGTTTTACTTGTTCCGTTTTGTTTATCTACTTCGCATTACCCAAGTAATGTGCCACACGAGGTGTCTTTGTTGTTGTCCGAATTTCAGGATATTATGCCCAAAGATCTCCCACCCGGCTTGCCACCTATCCGAGGGATTGAACATCAAATTGACTTTGTGCCCGGTGCTTCTGTAACAGTCAAAAATCGAAGATAACCTAATCGAGAATTTTAAGGAATTAAATCCGTTTTAACACGAGATACCTCTCGAGGTAACTTGCTCCTAGATGATATTACAACCCGGTGTTATTTGGAGCATTTGGGAGCTTCAATTAATAAAAATGCAGTTGAGAAAAATGATCAGGACATCGGACATGTCCTAGATATGAAAAAACATGGAAAGGCAAAACGGCCAAAAGAGTCGCTATTTTGTTTCTTAGCGGCTAAGAAAGACGGCTTAGGAATACGCGTTTTTCGAGACAATTGCGGAATAATTATGAATTAATTAGTGAAATAGGACCCCTTGAAATTCTCTTTTGCAAACTAGGTCTCTATACAAAAGGAAGAAAAAATAGGTATGAAAACTAAAAAATAGGGGTAATAATTTCTCTAATTGAAATGATGGTGATTAGATGTTTACTTTTGATTTAAGTATCTTTTTACATGGATTGGTTTTGTAGTATATTTCTTGGGTATGGTTTTGGGTATGATTGTGAAAATAGAGGCAATATATTTCTTGATAAATTTATTTTTGGGTATGATTATGACATTATTTGGGTAAACGGGTTTTTGGGTATGCTTTTATATGTGTATTGGCTTTGTAGTATATTTCTTATCATTAAGTATATTTTTAAAGTGATATCGTGGGTATGTTTTATGGTTACCCAAACTGTGTTATAATGATCAAATTCAAGCGAATTTTTGGGTAATGATCAAATGTCATTTGATATTGATGTTTGTGTATAATATCGAGTTTTGAAAATTTTGGGTATGATAAATTTAAATTGGGTATGGTTTTTGTATTAAGTGATGTTTAAATTGGGTATAAAAAAAATATTATCCAATTTATGGATATGATTTTATTTTGATATTTGATTTTTTGGGTATGTTGTTTTCGAGTATGTTTATGTACTTTGACAAATTTATTTTTGGGTATGATTGTGACATTATTTGGGTAAGCGGATTTTTGGGTAATAGGTGATAAAGTAAGAATGTTGGAAATTCATTTTTCTGATTGATGTGACATGTGAGATAGTACTACATGTCACATCCGATGGGTTGTCAAACTTTGCCCTTTTTGTACTATATTTCCTCTATTCTATTTTATAGGGGTCAAAATATCAATCCCAAATAGTATGAGTCTTCTTTCTCAATTGATTTGCTTAAAAAAGCTAGTTTGCCAATTTTGCCAATAATTATCCATACAATATTCCAGATTTATTATTCCAATTTCGAGAAGTTTGGAGAAACGGGCTTAAACCGCTTTCGGATTGGTGAAAGGATAATTATCGACTCCGCTAAAGGATAATTATCGTCTTCGCTATAAATAGTTGAAATATCGTTTATTAATTCATTTCCTTTCACGTTTTCTCGTAAAAGCTCTGATTTCTCTCAATCTTCAAACTCAGATCTACTCTTCGTTTCTAATCCGATTTCAAATCCGTTTGAGTTTTTGGATTCCTCTCTTCATTCTCTTCATTTTGGTACCGAGTTTCTACATTTCCGCGCGAGGGAAGGCCTGGTCGAGCATATATGATACTAGGGAGGTTCCGTCGCTCAGATTCCGGTGAATTTGACGGTGTCCTAGCGTAGCCTGCGTTGTTGTGATTCCGAATCTTCTTTCAGATCGTCAATCGGGTTAGTAACGAATAAGTTATGAATTTATTCGTTTTTCGTATTGCGATTTGGCCTAAATTGACCTTAGGCTTGTCAAAATGGATAATTGGAAATTTCATTATGCTCGTTACATTATTCTGGTGATTATGGGTTGTTTGTTTGATAAGATTTGATGACATGTGGGTTCAGAAATTGCCTGCGGGCAAAACGTTGTTCTGGCGAAATTTAATTAATTAATTAAAGGTTAGTTAATTAAATTAGGATTCTAGAAAATGCTATAAGCTAATTAAATTCAAAGGAATGAATTTAACTGGTGTTTGAAGCGAGAAGTTTAATACGAGGAATATGATATTCACCGCAGGTGTTGTTGAAGGTTTTGTTTAACTATAACGTAGTTGCTTTGTGAGCGTATCCAAGCACGATAAAAGAGGATAGTCCGAGTGGAAAACGGACTCAATAGTTGTTTTGCGAGGTTTTATTGTTCTTACCTGCGAGGTAAGTGTATATGAATTACACTTGCTTAATATATGTTATGTATTTAATATGTTATGATTTTATGCATGCTTGAGTGTATATATATGTTTGTTATGATTGTATGCATGCTTATATGTATATGAGTGAGACGATGATGATGATGATGACTTGATATTCCTTATGAAAGCATGCATGAGGTACATGAGATGATAATGGAAAGAATGTGATGAAAGAATATGATGAAAGCATGAAATTGAGTTATGATATGGAAGTGATAATATAGGATGATAATTGATTAACTAGCCCAACTGGGTCCCGCACGGGTTTCCGTGGGACGAGGTCGCTACCTGATCTACAGGGGGCCTCAGAGGTCACTACCTGATCTACAGGGGGCCTCAAGATAAGAAAAACAGCCAGGGGTCGCTACCTGATCTACAGGGGGCCTCAAGATAAGAAAAATAGTCCAAGATCGCAACCTGATCTACAGGGGGTCTTAGGACAAGATGGCCGAGGTCGCTACCTGATCTACAGGGGGCCTAGGACGCTATCGGGTTGGCCAACCGAAAGAAAAATGAAAGAAAGAAAGAAAAGAAATACAAAAGCAATGAGAAAATATACCGTACGATCAGTTGGGGCTAGTTAGTTAATTATCACCTATGCATCGATGCGATCGAGTCTAGCATGTTATATGTTATGTTATGATGTGATGAGATGATATGTTTATATGTGATGTGTGATAACATGCTTGAATGTTTATGTGAAATGTGATATGAATAGTTGTGGAATGATATGTGAATATGGATATGTATGTGTGCTTGGAAATGTGAGGAAGGGTATAGAGTGTCCTTTGGGGACGGGATATTAGATACTTATATATATTGGGAGAGTGCAATTTGTATACCCTTACTGAGCGTGTGGCTCATTGTTGTTATATCCACATATTTTTCAGCTACTCAGACTCGGCCTAACCAAGGCAAGGATGTTGGACCCAACACCTGGATTTGAGATCATATCAGGTGGGCTGTTATGGGATGCTACCGCCTAGGATGTTTTGCATGGTTTTAAAACAGTTGTGTTTTTGTTAAACAGGGTTTTATGACGTATGTTAGTATGTATATATGTTGTGAAGATGGTTGTAAGATAAAGTTTTAAAATTTTACGTTTTCCGCTTTTCCGCTTATTGCTTTAAACAGGGTTAATTAACTGGTAATCAACTAGAAATGAAATAGGTGTCACATTTGGTTGGTATCAGAGCAGGGATATGATTCTTGGCTTGAGTTGTGGGAAGTTTTCTGAAAATCTTTTGAAAGTTTGTTTTTCTTTTAGATGGCGGAGCACAGCTAAAGGGTCGAATGAGTGTGTACATGCTCATGGTAGAAATGATCCGGAGCAACCTAAGGTGCCAGTTTAGCCAATATCACTACCACCATCGGATATGGCTGGTATATGTGATTTAGTGAAATAATTGAGAGATGTTATACCACCATAGACACAACAGTGTCTCAAGCGGGTATTATTCTAGTAAAGATGGACAAGAATTTTGAGAAGATTTGCCGCTAAGGGGCAAAGTCGTTTGAGGGGACTACTGATCCATTAGTAATGCATGAGTGATTGAGGAATACTGCGTCCATTCTAGATGGAGTTATCTACGCTAATGAGATACGTGTACCATATGTTATATCCTTGCTTGAGGGAGCAATTGGAGACGGGATCTGCCTTTTCCATTGATTCCTAAAGATTGGATCTGGTGGGACATGGTCCCTAATGGCCATAGTATACCACCTGTGCTGACATGAGATGATTTCTTGAGAGAGTTTGATGTGATCTTGGGTATGGACTGGTTATCCACCCATAGAGCCTCGATAGACTGTTATGCGAAGGAAGTAACAAGGAGACAAATGGGTTGAGGGAAGTGATTTTCACCGGTGAGAGGAATGTTATTCCTACTTGCCTCATATCTACAGTAACAACTTTTAGATTACTTCGAGAAGGGTGTCAAGCTTATTTGGCTAGTGTGTCAGATTCTGCTATTGTTAGCCCCGGAGTATTTGAGGTGGATGTTGTCAGAGAATTTCCTGAAGTTTTCCTTGATGATTTACCTGGTTTACCTCCGAGTAGAGAGGTAGACTTTGAGATTGAGACATTACCCGGTGCAACACCGATATCAATTGCTCCTTACAAAATGGCTCCGCTAGAGCTAAAGGAGTTGAAGAAACAGCTAGAAGAGTTGCTCGAGAAGGGTTTTATACGCCCGAGTATTTCTCCTTGGGGTGCACCAATGCTTTTTGTGAAGAAGAAGGACGGTAGTTTACGATCGTGCATAGACTACCGTTAGCTGAACTAAATCACCATCAAGAACAAGTATCCCTTACCAAGGATAGAGGATATACTTGATCAATTAAGGGGTGCTATAGTGTTTTCGAAGATTGACCTTTGATCAGGATACTGGCAGTTGAGGATAGCAAAGAATTCTATACCGAAGACAGCTTTTCATACTCGGTATGGACACTATGAGTTTACAGTTATGCCTTTTGGATTGATGAATGCACCTGCAACATTCATGGAGTTGATGAACTCGATCTTCCAACCTTATCTAGATCAATTCGTCGTGGTCTTCATTGATGATATCTTGATATATTCCCGAGATGCAGATACTCACAGAGAACATCTGAGACGTATCTTGAGGATTCTGAGGAAGAGACAGTTGTACGCGAAGTTCAGCAAGTGCGAGTTTTTGACGGATCAGATTGCCTTTCTAGGACATGTGATATCACGAGATGGTATACAACCTGATCCATCCAAGATCAAGGCTATTACAGAATGGGAAATTCCGAAAAGCATTACGGAGATTCGCAGCTTCTAAGGACTTGCAGGTTATTACAGAAGGTTTGTAAAGAACTTCTCGATTATCGCGCGCCCATTGACAAACTTGCTAAAGAAGAATCAACAGTTTGTATGGGATAACAGTTGTCAAGAGAGCTTTGAAGAACTTAAGAAAAGATTGACTACGTTCCCTATTCTGGTTGTACCCTCAGATAAGGGTAACTTTGTGGTTTACACCGACGCATCTGGGAGTGACTTAGGAGGAGTTCTAATGAAGGAAGGGAAGGTAATAGCATATACATCTAAACAGTTGAGACCTCATGAGCAGAACTACCCTACACACGACCTAGAGCTTGCTGCTATAGTTCATGCTCTTAAGACCTGGAGGCACTATCTTTATGGTGATACATTTCCGGTGTTTACCGACCATAAAAGCCTGAAGTATATTCCCACTCAGAGGGATCTGAATCTGAAGCAGAGAAGATGGATGGAGTTACTCAAGGATTATGATTGCACTATAGAGTACCATCCAGGAAAGGCGAATGTGGTAGTTGACGCTCTTAGCAGAAAGAGCAGTGACCAAGGCAGTAAGGTCAACTACAAAGTTGAGCATCTATTAGCTCTCAGAGTTATGAGAGTAGAGATGGATGTAAGAGGATCTGAGTTGATAGCGAACATTCAGGTAAGACCGTTGATTCTTGATGAGATTTCAATTAGACAAGATGAGGATGATACACTGAAGAAGTTGAAAGCTAAAGTGGGAGATGCTACCACTACACACTTCCAGTTGTCTGATCAGGGAGTGTTATACAGAGGTGCACGGATATGCGTGCCAAACATTGAGGAGTTAAAGAAGAAGCTACTTGAAGAGGCACATTCCTTGAGGTATTCCATGCATCCTGGGAGTACAAAGATGTTTAACGACATGAGGAAGATCTATTGGTGGCCCAGGATGAGACGAGAGGTAGCTAATTTTGTGGCTCGATGTCTAGTGTGTCAACAAGTGAAGGCTGAACACCAAGCACCAGCAGGAAAGTTACAATCTTTATCTGTTCCTGAGTGGAAGTGGGAGCGGATTACAATGGATTTTGTTGTTGGACTTCCTAGGACTTTCAGAAAGAATGACACGGTATGGGTGATTGTAGACAGATTGACGAAATCTGCTCACTTCTTACCGATGAGACAAGATAACTCATTAGATGAGCTAGCAGAGTTGTATGTGAGAGAGATTGTTCGACTGCACGGAGTCCCTGTATCGATTGTATCCGATAGAGATCCGAGGTTTACCTCGCATTTCTGGGGAAGTCTGCAAACTGCCTTAGGTACAAGATTGCATTTCAGTACGGCATTTCATCCTCAAACAGACGGACAATCAGAGAGAACGATTCAGACCTTAGAGGAGATGTTGAGATCTTGTGTTTTGGAGCTTAAAGGTAACTGGGATTCTAACCTGCCATTGCTTGAATTTGCGTATAATAACAGTTTCCATTCAAGTATTGGTATGGCCCCTTACGAGGCCTTGTATGGAAGGAAGTGTCGCACACCTGTATGTTGGGATTTTGAGGGCATGCGACGGATAGAGGGTCCTGAACTTGTACAACAAACAATAGAGAAAGTACAAGTAGTAAAGCACTGCTTGAAGGCAGCACAAGATCGTCAGAAGAGCTACTTTGATCGCCATAGACGAGAGATGACATATGAGATAGGCGATAGAGTGTTTTTGAAGGTATCTCCTTGGAGGGGAGTTATGAGATTTGGTAGGCATGGGAAGTTAGCACCGAGATACATTGGTCCATATGAGATCTTAGAGAAGATCGGACCACTTGCGTATAGTTTGGCGTTACCACCAGAGTTATCAAGATTGCATGACGTCTTTCATGTATCGGTGCTACGGAGGTATATAGGTCAGATCCGAGTCATATCATTCCCGAACCTGAGATAGAAGTATCTAAGAACTTGTCCTACCTAGAAGAACCAGTTGAGGTTTTAGGCAGGCAGGTTCGAAGATTGAGGAACAAGGAGATTCCGATGGTGAAGGTCAGATGGGGACATCATTTTGTTCGAGAGGCTACATGGGAGACCGAGCGAGATATGAGAGCTAGATACCCCTATCTTTTTGAGTAAAAAACTCGAGAAATTGTGATCCGGTTGTGCATCCTTTTGATATATCTACGAGTCTGGTTCTACGTCCTTTCTTAAATTTCGGGACGAAATTTCTTAAAGTGGGAGATATTTGTAACAGTCAAAAATCGAAGATGACCTAATCGAGAATTTTAAGGAATTAAATCCGTTTTAACACGAGATACCTCTCGAGATAACTTGCTCCTAGATGATATTACAACCCGGTGTTATTTGGAGCATTTGGGATCTTCAATTAATAAAAATGCAGTTGAGAAAAATGATCAGGACATCGGACATGTCCTAGATATGAAAAAACATGGAAAGGCAAAACGGCCAAAAGAGTCGCTATTTCGTTTCTTAGCGGCTAAGAAAGATGGCTTAGGAATACGCGTTTTTCGAGACAATTGCGGAATAATTATCCATACAATATTCCAGATTTATTATTCAAATTTCGAGAAGTTTGGAGAAAGGGGCTTAAACCGCTTTCGGATCGGTGAAAGGATAATTATCGACTCCGCTAAAGGATAATTATCGTCTTCGCTATAAATAGCTGAAATATCGTTTATTAATTCATTTTCTTTCACGTTTTCTCGTAAAAGCTCTGATTTCTCTCAATCTTCAAACTCAGATTTACTCTTCGTTTCTAATCCGATTTCAAATTCGTTTGAGTTTTTGGATTCCTCTCTTCATTCTCTTCATTTTGGTACCGAGTTTTTACATTTCCGCGCGAGGGAAGGCCTGGTCGAGCATATATGATACTAGGGAGGTTTCGTCGCTCAGATTTCGGTGAATTTGACGGTGTCCTAGCGTAGCCTGCGTTGTTGTGATTCCGAATCTTCTTTCAGATCGTCAATCGGGTTAGTAACGAATAAGTTATGAATTTATTCGTTTTTCGTATTGCGATTTGGCCTAAATTGACCTTAGGCTTGTCAAAATGGATAATTGGAAATTTCATTATGCTCGTTACATTATTCTGGTGATTATGGGCTGTTTGTTTGATAAGATTTGATGACAGGTGGGTTCAGAAATTGTCTGCGGGCAAAACGTTGTTTTGGCGAAATTTAATTAATTAATTAAAGGTTAATTAATTAAATTAGGATTCTAGAAAATGCTATAAGCTAATTAAATTCAAAGGAATGAATTTAACTGGTGTTTGAAGCGAGAAGTTTAATACGAGGAATATGATATTCACCGCAGGTGTTGTCGAAGGTTTTGTTTAACTATAACGTAGTTGCTTTGTGAGCGTATCCAAGCACGATAAAAGAGGATAGTCCGAGTGGAAAACGGACTCAATAGTTGTTTTGCGAGGTTTTATTGTTCTTACCTGCGAGGTAAGTGTATATGAATTACACTTGCTTAATATATGTTATGTATTTAATATGCTATGATTTTATGCATGCTTGAGTGTATATATATGTTTGTTATGATTGTATGCATGCTTATATGTATATGAGTGAGACGATGATGATGACTTGATATTCCTTATGAAAGCATGCATGAGGTACATGAGATGATAATGGAAAGAATATGATGAAAGAATATGATGAAAGCATGAAATTGAGTTATGATATGGAAGTGATAATATAGAATGATAATTGATTAATTAGCCCAACTGGGTCCCGCACGGGTTTCCGGGGGACGAGGTCGCTACCTGGTCTACAGGGGGCCTCAGAGGTCGCTACCTGATCTACAGGGGGCCTCAAGATAAGAAAAACAGTCAGGGGTCGCTACCTGATCTACAGGGGGCCTCAAGATAAGAAAAATAGTCCAAGATCGCAACCTGATCTACAGGGGGTCTTAGGACAAGATGGCCGAGGTCGCTACCTGATCTACAGGGGGCCTAGGACGCTATCGGGTTGGCCAATCGAAAGAAAAAAAAAAGAAAGAAAGAAAAGAAATACGAAAGCAATGAGAAAATATATCGTACGATTAGTTGGAGCTAGTTAGTTAATTATCACCTATGCATCGATGCGATCGAGTCTAGCATGTTATATGTTATGTTATGATGTGATGAGATGATATGTTTATATGTTATGTGTGATAACATGCTTGAATGTTTATGTGAAATGTGATATGAATAGTTGTGGAATGATATGTGAATATGAATATGTATGTGTGCTTGGAAATGTGAGGAAGGGTATAGAGTGTCCTTTGGGGACGGGATATTAGATACTTATATATATTGGGAGAGTGCGATTTGTATACCCTTACTGAGAGTGTGGCTCATTGTTGTTATATCCACATATTTTCAACTACTCAGACTCGGCCTAACCAAGGCAAGGACGTTGGACCCAACACCTGGATTTGAGATCATATCAGGTGGGCTGTTATGGGATGCTACCGCCTAGGATGTTTTGCATGGTTTTAAAACAATTGTGTTTTTGTTAAACAGGGTTTTATGACGTGTGTTAGTATGTATATATGTTGTGAAGATGGTTGTAAGATAAAGTTTTAAAATTTTACGTTTTCCGCTTTTCCACTTATTGCTTTAAACAGGGTTAATTAACAGGTAATCAACTAGAAATGAAATAGGTGTCACAACTTCCTTGCCAAACCGTGCCGCATACCGAGCAAGTCCGGAAGAGACGAAGGAGCTACAACATCAAGTGCAAGAGTTCCTAGACCGGGGACATGTGCGTGAATCTTTATCACCATGTGCCGTCCCGGTAATTTTAGTACCAAAGAAAGATGGATCATGGCGAATGTGTGTTGATTGTCGTGCCATCAACCAAATCACCGTCAAATACCGCCACCCTATCCCGCGCCTTGATGACATGTTGGATGAGCTTCATGGCGCCACTATCTTCTCCAAAATTGATCTTCGGAGCGGTTACCACCAAATCCGGATGGCCGAGGGTGACGAGTGGAAAACGGCATTCAAAACGAAGTATGGACTCTATGAATGGCTTGTCATGTCATTTGGCCTCTCCAACGCCCCGTCCACCTTCATGCGCCTCATGAACCATGTCTTGTGCCGATTCTTGGGTACATTTGTTGTTGTTTATTTTGATGATATTTTGGTGTTTAGTACGTCTTTGGAGGATCACATCGGGCACCTTCGCCAAGTGCTCGAGTGCCTTAGACAAGAGCAATTGTATGTCAACTTTGACAAATGCGTCTTTTGCTCGGACACCACTATCTTTCTTGGCTATGTCGTGTCTAAGGACGGACTACGAGTAGACGAATCTAAAGTTCGTGCTATTCGGGAGTGGCCTACTCCTACTACGGTCACCATGGTCCGAGCCTTTCTCGGCTTAGCGGGTTTCTACCGACGCTTTGTCAACGAATTTAGCACGGTAGCGGCACCGCTCCATGAGCTCACTACCAAGGGTGTCACGTTTGAGTGACGTGATATCCATGCTCGAGCGTTTGATGTGCTCAAAGACCGCCTTTGTAATGCACCATTACTCCAACTCCCAAACTTTTCGAAAACTTTCGAGGTGGAGTGTGATGCATCAAATGTGGGCATTGGAGGAGTTCTCTTACAAGAGAATCGTCCAATTGCCTACTTCAGTGAAAAATTGTCCGGTCCTTCGCTCAACTACCCTACATATGACAAGGAACTATATGCTCTAGTTCGTTGTCTTAAGACATGGCAACATTACTTGTGGCCGAAGGAGTTCGTGATTCATTCGGATCATGCGGCTCTTTCGTATCTCAAGAGTCAAACAAATCTCAGTCGGCGCCATGCTAGTTGGGTAGAGTTTTTAGAGACCTTTCCTTATGTCATTCGGCATAAGAAAGGCAAAGAGAATGTGGTAGCCGATGCCCTTTCTCGCCGCTATGCCCTCCTTGTGTATATGGATGCCAAGATACATGGCTTTGCTCTTATCAAAGAGTTATATGCCAAGGATCTTGACTTCAAGGACATATGGGCACAATGCCTCGACCTTCGAGAGCACGAGTCTTTCTTTATTAACGATGGCTATCTTTTTTGAGCGGGAAAACTTTGTATTCCGCGCTCATCTATACGCCATTTATTGGTCAAGGAAGCTCATGAGGGTCGTGGTAATTTCGGTGCTACCAAGACCCTTTCCGCTCTCCAAGAGCATTTCTTTTGGCCCCGGATGCGTATGCATGTGACACGGTTTTGCAAGGGTTGCATCACATGTCATCATGCCAAGTCGCGCCAAGGTTCGGATGGAATGTATTCTCCTTTGCCTATACCAATGGGACCTTGGGAGGATCTATCCATGGACTTTGTGGTCGGGTTGCCTATGTCAAAACGAGGCAAAGACTCCATTTTCGTGGTGTCGATCGCTTCTCCAAAATGGCTCATTTCATCGCATGTAAAAGCACCCTAAATGCTAGTGAAGTTGCCACCTTGTTCTTTGACAATGTGGTGCGTTTTAATGGGATGCCACGTTCCATCGTTAGTGATCGGGACGTGAAATTTGTAAGTCGTTTTTGGAGAACGTTATGGGGAAAACTTAGAACCAACTTGTTGTTTTCACATAGTTATCACCCCCAAATCGATGGTCAAACGGAGGTGACCAATCGGACTCTTGGTGCTCTACTTAGAGCCACCACTAGGACCAACCCACGTAGGTGGGAGGACTTACTTTCTGTTGTAGAGTTTTCGTATAACAGGTCTAGGCACACGGCAACTAAATTGTCCCCATTTGAAGTTGTCTACGGCTTCAATCCACACACACCATTGGATTTCACTCCCCGCCCGCTCAAGGATGGAGAACACATCATCGCCGGAAACCGAGCCGCCCAAATCATTGAGCTTCATGAGCGGACTAGGACACAACTTGAACGTCGTGCCGCCCAACTTGCCGGACAACGCAACAAGGGCCGCCGCGACGTCTCTTTTGAGCCCGGTGATCTTGTTTGGCTCCACCTACGGAAGGAGCGTTTCCCTACTCGCCGCATGAGCAAGCTCTCGGACCGTGGTGATGGCCCATTCCGCATCTTAGCCCGTCATGGTCCAAATGCATACAAGTTAGAGCTTCCGGATTCCTACGGAGTACACCCAACGTTCAACGTCAAGGACCTTGCCCCTTATGTTGAACCCCTCTTTGACGATGGTGAAACGGGGACGTTTCACAGCCAAGATGGGGGGACTGATGCGCCCTTGGATGCCCCTTTTACGTTGACCATATACGAAGAGGACGAGGCTCTTAGAGTTCGTTCAGATGGACCGATCACCCGATCCCGAGCTAAGGCCATTGCTCGAGCCACCGGCTCCATCATCGCTCGCATTACTTCTTCACTTGGTTCCATTACCGGCATGCCATGTCTCTACACCACCATGGCATAGGCTACCGGTTCCGTTAGCGGCATGTCTCGTCTTTTCGACTCCATGGCATGAAGCTAGCTTATTTTCGGACTATATTTTCATGTTTACCTTTTTATGTAATAAAGGGATATTCCGTATAAGAATATTCCCTTTTGACCTTATCCTTTTAGGATTTGCTCTTATCCTTTTAGGTTTTCCCCTTTTGGGCTTTTCTTCATGTTTTTTTGTTTGGCCCGTTGGCCCATAGGTAGGCAAGTCTCTCTATATAAGAGATATCTTGCCTCACTTATTTTCCATATTCAATATTACTAAGTTTTGAGAAGAATTTCCTCCTATTTAGCTTGGGCATCAAAACCTCTCTTCTATCTCTCAAATTTCTTCCTTGGATCTCGTCTTTGATCCCAGAAATCCATATTCGAGGATTCTTTTTAAGAATCAACCTTCGATCCACACAAAAAGGTCTATTCGATCTCTCTAGATCGGAGTAACCCTTGTTTCTTCATCGCTTCCGCCCCTTTGGATCCGAAACGATACAACGTTGCACAAAGAATCAAGGAGTAGTTGGAGTTTTGCTTGATCTAGATCCGGAGTTATCCTTGGTTACCTCCAAGGACGCATCATAAACCCAACACATAAACTCAATGAGTTCTCATCCTAAAATCAATTGGAATTAGGAGAACTAGCTCATCAACCTTATATATTAGGTCAATTACCCCTTTTATTATCAATGTGAGAACATGTTATCCTCCACGCACCCTCAAGTGCAACCATCTGACTTGGTTGACACTTGATGTTATGTCTTAAGGCCGTCTAACCCAATCATACGGACTATGATTGGCTATGTCCGCAATTAGAGTCGTAAGGCCAACAAGATAGGACCCGAAATATCGTATTGTAAAAGAACCATGTAAAATTCCGGTTGGTCAGAGGGAAAATAATAACAATTTTTAAAATCTATGTTCGAGTTTTTAGAAGGTACAAAAATTATTATTTTTAATTTTTTTAGTTATTATATCTTGAGAGGATTCGTTTAATAAGACTCTTTTTGTTTTAGAGAACAGTCTTCGACAACGAGGAGAAGGAAGTTGGCCTCGATCATTCCAAACTTCAACAACTCTAGCGGGTTTGATTACAAAGAGGATCAAGGGGTTGGTCTGGAGAAACCTTAACGGCGGTGGTGGCTACGGAGAGGAGAAGGCCCAACATACGTTGTTCAAGTCGTAGAGGTACAAATCTAGTGTTTCGAAATTCGTAACGAGATCTTTTTAGCCTCTAGCAAAATGGATAAGAAGATCCGAGTCGAAAACGAGTGATGGAGGCCGGTAATAAACCACTATATAGATCTAGTTAGAAAAAGCTTCTCATTGTACTAGAGTTACCTATCTGATAAGAGGATTCCGGCAAGAAACCACTAAGAGCGGGTGCTTGTGTCTTAGGGTTACGGATCTAACCCTTCTCATTATACTCTACTCCACAAAAAACCTCTTTTGCAATATATTACAGCGTTCCGAGGAGGGATCCCCATTCATTACTAGTTTCCTTTCACTACGGATTGATTATCCCTACCTAACTACATGGTAGTGGTCTAGAGAGCGCAATTGCTAGAGCATGTTCATCGGAATCCTCTCACCCCGTTGTCAACAAACAACTATGTGGACTCAAAGTCGTAAAGCTTAAGACAATTGCGACTCTAGGGTTGCGGCATAGATGTTTTCAAAATTAGACGATAGCGAGAAGTGATCGGCGAGAAGCTAGTAGCGACAACAACAAGAAACGAGAAAGTATCTTTTGGGTGGTTGTTATTGATGGCGGAATCGAAAGATGCCTTTGTGTTAAGTCAACTATATGCTTTTGGTATCCGATTATAGGCATTGTTTTTGTTGTTATATTTCGGAATATGGTTTGATATTTGGTTTTGGGTATTAATTTTTAAGGATAATAATTAGGGTATTAACTTGATAATAGAATTTTAAGTATAATAAAGATTGTATATTAAATTTAAAATATTGAAATTCGGCTATAAGGTACTGAATATTATAATTAAGATATAATTTTTTTTAAAATCATAAAATTTAATAATTTAATTGATAGGGGAAGAATGAGACTATCAACCATGTTGGTAACTCATAAACTACCATTTAAATTAAAAAAATATTATTTTTAATACTTTATTGGTAAATAACAAAATGCTTTTTTTCATGATTTTTTTTTTGGTGGAAGCTTTTCCATGATCTTACCTACTCTCAAATGTAAAGTTGACTTATAAGAACAATTTTATTAAAAAAATAAGTTAAAGAATTAAAGTGTTTTTATTTTTTGAAATAAAATAAATATCGAGGTGATTTTTTATGACCATTTACGATATAAAGAGGTAGGGCCCGTTTGATTTTAACTCCGGAATCGGAAACGGAATGTAGTTCATATGTAGTAATTGGAGTTGAATTTGATTATTTTTGATACCATATTGTGGGAAGGCAAGTGCAAACCACAAATAATGATTCCATAAAATTCATGAATAAGGATATACATATGAACTAAATTCGTTTTCATTCCGTTTTCGTTTTCAGAGTTGGAACCAAACGGACCCGTAATATTTTATATTTAAAGTTAATGATATTTTTATGGTGGGAGTGACATAATGATATGTAGGTGATTTTGTAAAAAATTTCCAAATTCAAATTAACTTGATTGATACGAAACAATGCTGTAGTGTACGTACGTGCTTTCTTGATTTTCAATATTTGGTGTGAATTTACATCTTCATTGTAAATAAAGTCAAATGAAAGATGGGATGAGTTGACTTTTATTATATTTTATCCAAACCGTACAGATAAATAGTCAAGACGATAATGTTTTGTTCTCTCCATCTGAGTAGATAATGAGCTCTTCAGTATTCGTGATTTCGTTCACACATATCCTCACGTTGTACGGAACATTTAGATTTACATTATCTGCAGGCCGCAGGTTACGTTCATTTATAAGAGTTTAATACAAATATAGTTTTAAAATAAACTATTTGCTTTAATATATCAGATTTATTACATTTTGACTGAGAAAACAAACGTGTCATCTCTTTTTAGGGCCGTTTGATTACAACTTTAAAAACGAAAACGGAATGGAAACGAATATAGTTCATATGCATATCTTTATTCATGAAATTTTATAAAATCATTTCTTTCGGTTTCATACAAAATGCACTCGTTTCTCCACATTTTGTTTCCCTATAGGGTATCAAAAGTAATCATTTACAACTCCAATTACTTCAAACCACAAAGAATTATTCTAAAAACTTTGATGAACAAGAATATACGTATGAACTATATTCGTTTTCATTCTATTTCCGATTCCGGAGTTAAAACCAAACGGACACTTAGGGCCCGTTTGGTTTGATCTCCGGAATCGGAAACAGAATGGAAACGAATCTAGTCCATACGTATACCCTTATTCATGAAAGTTTTTGGAATCATTCCTTGTGGTTTGAAGTAATTGTTGGAGTAGAGTTTGGTTACTTTTGATACCCTATAGGGTAATAAATTGTGGGGAATCAAGTGCAAATTGCCTTAAAACACAATGAATGATTCCATACAATTTCATGAATAAGGATATAGATATGCACTAAATTTGTTTCCATTCCGTTTTCGTTTCCGGAGTTGGAAACAAACGGCCCTTAATGTATTTCCACCTATGTATTCATATATGATAGGAAAGTTGTATTTTGAAAGGAATTGTTCCGGTGATTTTGTTGTAGAAAGTGCAGGTTAATACTTTAGCACAAAAACGTGTATTTTTTGACTTTATTTATAAACATATACTTAATAAATTTTTACTATTACATACAATTACGTTGAATAACTATTACATGTTGCAGATAATATGTTTTTGCATTGAAAGGTGGGGACATTTCGAGCATAGTATATAAGCTTGGTGAGCTGCTTTTTCTATTGTTGATTGGTTTTAGGATGGAACCTCGCCGGGTTTATTTGTTGAGCTTGAGAACCTACTACATACGGTCGGTGAGCTACTCCTTCAACATTACATTACTCGCACATAATGATAATAAAAGTTAGAATTAATATAAGTTTCAATCTGCGTGAGTTTTAGAGATAATAAGGTCTCACATCGAAAGATGGGGACACTCCAAGCCTACTATATAAGGTTGGTGGGCTACTCCTCTTATTGTCAATTGGTCTTAGGATGGAACCACGCCGCCGGATTTATGTGCTGAACTTGGGTCTAACGCGCATGTGTGCTAGTATGCACATGACCCCCGCTCTACTGGTCCGTCTGTATCGGACTTTGACAATGAGCATTCTAAATATAGCTTATGAACGGATAAATATAAGTTAGCTTAATCTCCGCAAATTATGACCGATTTACAAACAGAATTCATCATAATACAAACATAATAAAGAGAAGTCCAAAAAAAACTCCAGAGAAACTCAAAAAAATGCAATAATTAAATAATTAAATAATCATAAATACAGAAGGCCTCGTACGGTACACTTCGAGTTTATTCGGAAAATTATAATTTTACCGTAATTTCGATAATACATGATGAGATGGTTCAATAAAATAAATCCAAAAGGCTGAATTTGCAATGTAGGCCTTTTACAATGTAGAGTTTGGATTTTGGGCCTCTCATAATTTCATTTAAAAAATGGGCTCCTATTATAGAAAAAATCAGAAAAGTAAGGGACATAAGTATCTAGACTGATTTGATGGGTGACATGTAGAAAAAATCAGAAAATAGATCAATCAATTCAGTCAGCCCATCTTCTTCCCTCCATTGTCCCTTCTTCTTCCCTCCATTGTCCCTTCTTCTTCCCTCCTTTCAAACGTAAATTTATATCTGGGTATCCATATGCAGCTCTTTTCTTCTTCCAATTGAAACGCAGGAATCTGGACTGCTTGTTGAGCTTCTATGTCTGGGTAAGCAGTGTTTGTTCCTATTTCTGGGTAATCTCAAACTTCCTGGGTAATGTATTTGTGGGTAATCTGAAACTTCTCATCTTTTGTTTTTGTGAATCTAAAACACTGAAACTTCCTGTTCTATTTGTGGGTAAGCAGTGCTTGTTTACATTTTCTATTTGTGGGTAAGCAGTGTTTGTTTGTATCCATGGATAATCTCCAACTTGTCATCTTCCTGGGTAATGTATTTCGGGGTAAGCTGAAAGCCTGAAAATTCTCATCTTCCTGGGTAATGTATTTCGGGGTAATCTAAACCAGTCAAACTTCTTGGGTAATTTATTTCTGGGTAATCTCAAAATTCCTGGGTAATGTATTTCGAGATAATCTGAAACTTATCATCTTCCTGGGTAATGTCAAACTTCTTGGGTATCCATATACTCCAACACTAATATACACATATCTATATAATCTAAATAACTGAACTTGGGTAAACATACAATTGGGTAAGCATACAATTGGGTAATCACATATCCATATACTCCAACACTAATATACACATATCCATATCCATATAATCTAAATAATTGGAATTGGGTAAGCATTTTTTGGGTAAGCACGTATCATATACTCCAACAGATATTCATATAATCTAAATAAGTGAACATTATCATACCCAAAAAGTAACTACGTATGCATACAATTGGGTAACCCTAGTATCAGCGGAAACCCTAGCTTCATCCGCCATCGAAGTCTCGCCGGCCATCATACGCTCCTCTGCTTCAATAACAGCCTGCGTAAACCCTAGACTGTAAGAGGGCGCCGGAATCTGAGCTGAAAAGGAAGGGAGATCCGCCACTAAAACAACGTTCCCAAGCGGTTTCAGGGGAGGAAGAAGAGGGCAAAGAAAGGAGAAGTGGGCGCGGTTTGGGTAAGGTTGAAGAATAGGGCGCAGATGAAGGGGAAGTGGGCGCCGCCTTTAGCGGACGAAGAAGGAGTGCGCCGGCTTCAGAAGAAGTGCGCCGGCTTCACCGGAGGGAGAGGGTAAAGAAAGGAGAAGTGGGCGCCGGCTTTGTGGTACCAGTGGCGTAGCCCCTCCTCGTGTCAACCTTGACGGCGAAACCCTAGATCTCTCGCTTGCCCTTCTCCCGCTCGAAGGAGACCCTAGATCTCTCGCTCACCCTTCGGTGTCGGCTTGGTGGCCAAATGTCCTGGCGGCGAAACAGTGCTTCCTGTCGTTGAAACTCCGGCGGATCTTCGTTTCATCCTCTATTTCTCCTTCTTCTCTTTCGTTCCTTTCTAGATCTGTTTTCTCTCTCTTTACAAACAGAATGAATGTTTTTTCTTTCTTCTTTGCAAATAATACCAACATTCATTTAATATTCTATTTTTTTGACAGCCCATCCATCCATCCATCTTTTCTTGGAAGGCCCACAAATACAGCTATTAATTTTTTTGCAGGCCTAAATTATACTAGGAGCCCACTTTGCAAAAGTAAAATTTTAGGAGCCCTATTTCCCTCATTTTTTCAATCCAAAATAACCTCCTAAAACTATTGAAATAATTTGATTTATTCGGCTTTTTCGAATTTTAATTATAGTAAATGTACCCCTGAAGAGTGTTTAGAGTTAGAGAAAAAATATAAAAAGTTGGAATATATTTACCTAATTAAAAAATTAAATGACCTAATTAATAAAAGTAAAACTAAAAAAAATATTAATCAAATTAGTCCTAAAATATTTATCAAAATAACCTCGATCATCTGGCCATATAAGAGCAAAGAAACCAAAAAATATCCGATTAATTTTAATTTTTTTCACAAACCCACGTTAAACATTACCTATATCATTATTTTATGCCGACATTTTGCAATTTGAATCGTACTTGGTTTATCTTTCTTGGGTCAAGCAAGGTACATCGATGCTCTTACGTATATGTAATAAAGAATTATTATTGTGGTTGAAATCTAACAAAATATATTTATTTGATTAGTGAATATCAAATATATTCAGAAGTAGATTGAACAATGACCACAATTTTATATGTGTACAATAATTGGAATATCTGAGCTGATAATAGGTAATATGTGGTGTAGGCTAAACGATTGTTTGACTCTTCTAAATTTTCCATACAATTCCAAATGATTAGCTCTTCTTAGTTTTACACGAACGAGTACACGACTAATCTTGTGCAAATTGTTATTCAAGTAGAGTCTACTTAACTCGTTGAATGCCTCTCGATAAGCAAATTAGGAGGCAAGAAGTGGGGTGTTTATCTGTTCAAGATCGGATAAATAGATAAACTAAAATAACCGTATTGAATTGGACCGGATATTGGGTTATCATGGACGGGTTAAATCACCTTTTTTTCCGGGCTAAGATTTGTACAATTGTACCTATTGATCGGTTTGGACCGAACTTAAATACATGGTTCATTTTCAAATGCAGTCTCATAGAAGTTTTCCAGTCATGTACAAATCAGTCCAAGTCCGATCCAAAATATCGATCCGGACTGAAAAGTGATCGACTCCGAGTAGAAGTGATAGTATACCCCTTAATCCAAACTGTGCATAATATATACTATGAGTCTATTTAGTTAGAGTTTTGGGAGTTTAAATTCAGTTTTATATCGAAATTTTTTGAAACTTTTTCGAATGGTGTTTAGTTAAAATTTCAATATGGTGTTTTGTGGTTGTGGTTTAGAAGTTTTGAAAATCAGGTTTTTGGAAAGTCGTTGATGAAGATTTTGGGAGATTCTTGAAGTTTCAAAATTGGGTACCATTGATGTCCTTGTCTTCTCCTATCGATACTCGCCATCGGTGCCCTTTCCTTCTTCCAATACTTGCATTCTACTCGAAAATATTGGACTGAAAAGTAGAAGATGCACTGAAAAAGCATACAAACATCATCAATTATCGTCACAGAACATCCAAGATGAACTGAGAAGCATGATTCTTCATCTCTTTTCCATGTATAATAGTTGATACCAATGAAGTGGAACGCTCGTCTGCAATTCAGCACCGACAATACCATCCAATTATCTAGTTCAACCAAGAACCCCGTACAATTTGAACCGAAATCACGATTTTTGTTCCCCAATTTATTCTTCTTATCAAATATTTTCACAGTCCTTCGTTCTTCTCTTTGATCATCACTTCTTCAAATATTGTTGGCGGAAAGTTCCTGAGCGAAGGTCAAGAGAAGCACAATCGTCCAGCCGCAAAAAAAGAGAGAAGAAGTTCATGCGCGAAGGACATGAGAAGAACGAAGGAGAACATTGAGCCAAGACCAGGAGAAGAATGACCCTTCAATTTTGGTGTGTTTATGCATAAATTAGGGATAGGGGTAATTTGGTGTTTACTTAAATCAAAACCTAATTTTGAACTTAACTAAGCAGGTTTATGTAGTTTTTTCAAACCACAAATCTCAAAACAAAACCACAACTCTATCCACAACCACAACCACGACCACAATTCTACTAAACACACCCTATATACTTTCAACATTTATAATTGGAAAAAAATGAAAATAATATCAATTATCACCATTGAACTCAAAATAACACCAAAACTAAAAATTATTTTAGCGATACAAACTATCAACGTATTTATCAAAAATAAAATACGAATTGTTTTTCTGGCAAAAAATCATAACTCTCTTAATAACATGACATGTCATAAAAAATATGATCAGTTGTGTGATGTGTATTTTTTCTTAAAAATTACTTAATATTCAAAAGAAAAATTAAGTAAGATATTTATTTAAAAAAACTGAAAATTTTCTTGAAACGCTAGAAAAACAAAAGGGACAAAATAACAAAAGAATGTGACGATAGTGACGAAATAACAAAAATAAAATTTTACCAATAACGATTAGAAAAAATAATCTAACTATACCAAAAACGAAAATTTAACAACGAAGACAAAATAACGAAAATTAAAATGAAAGAATTTGGCCTATTAAGCCTTTTTTTAGTTTTGTGTTTAGTAAATGTATCCCATAATTTTTTACCACTTTCATTTGATGGTAGGTAAAAATAATTAACTCCTTTACTTAAAAAAAACAAAATTCCTCTATTCAAAAAAAAGGGACTTTTTAAATAATTAAGTTACTAAACTTAATTTTTTTTATTTGTTTTTGTTTTTTTCCTTTTTTATTTTTTTTTTCTTTTTGAATTTTTTGAATTTTCTGTTTTCATACCAGACATTTACATACCGGACATTTTACATATTGGACATTTACATACCGGACATTTACATACCGAACACTTTACATGCATAACATATTACATATCGGACATTTACATACCGGACATTTACTCTTAAGCTGTGGTATCTTCCTTAGACCCTCCACAATGGAGGGTCGTGGGGGCTTTGGAGCCCCGGGAGTCGACGCCAAAAATAGGCGTCGGCTCCTATCTTTTTTCATTTTAAAGTTTTTTTTTTAAATAATAAACGACGTCGTTTTGGCCTAACTGGGTCAAAACGACGTCGTTTTGGCTGTTCTACATCAGTGGGGTGCGCCACATGGCACTCCCTCACTGACCGAAATCCGGCCAGTGAGAATGCGTCATGTGGCGCGTAGTTTTAATTAAAACTAAAAATTAATTTCTCGATTTATTACTAAGTAAAAAAATATTTTTGAATAGGTTTTGATTTTATCTATCTAATGACACCCATTTCGCACATGTTTGGAGAAAAAAATTTTTGACCTCTTTGAACGAATGTTACGTAATAAATTTTTAGCGTTTACGAGTATGCATCACCAACTAAAAGCGGATTTAATAGGCGTTTTATTCTTTTTTTTTAATTAATTTGTTTGATATTTAAAATTTTAATATTAGTTGTTATTTAATTTGTGTTTCTTTATTAAGTTATTTTTTAGTTAAATTTTATTTTATTACCATAAAAACTTAAATTTTATTGGTAATATTTATTTTGCTGACGTGGCAGGAAAAAAATAGTAGCCGGGAACTCTCTATGGCACATGGCCTTAATAGTTAATACGACGTCTCTCTCCAGCTTCTCAGATGGCATCAACTTTATATGTCTGCTTATAATTACCTTGTTCCATGAAAAAGCAGCACAAACCATTTTGAAGTGATGTAGTTTTACATGGGTACATGATTAACGAAAACACATAAAATGTGGTCTTTCATGGTGTTCTCCGGAAATGTATATCCATCTTCATCCTTGTACACCAAATTCACAAGCCGATCAAAGTTCAACTGACAAGCCAGCAATTCTCTTGCTATGACACTTGGTCTCAACATCGCTTGGTTCATGTCCTTCCATACATCTTCAAGTTGTCCATAAAACGCCTTGTGG
This sequence comes from Fagopyrum esculentum, assembly GCA_033239045.1. NCBI lineage: Eukaryota > Viridiplantae > Streptophyta > Magnoliopsida > Caryophyllales > Polygonaceae > Fagopyrum > Fagopyrum esculentum. The sequence goes on along the minus strand of BSUD01000439.1, from coordinate 226,041 downwards.
GTTTCCTCCGTTGTTGCTCCGTGCTCCCTCATATAGCACTCCACCGCCGAAGGGATGTGCACCTATCCCGCTCGAACTTGTACTCTGTCAAAGTCCGATACAGACGGACCGGTAGAGCGGGGGTCGTGTGCATACAAGTGCACATGTGCATTAGGCCCAAGCCCAGCACATAAACCTGGCGAAGTTCCATCCTAAAACCTAAATGCAACTAGCGGATATAGACCGAGTTGCACTTGTCCACGGACCGGTAGAAAACTCGGAGAGGTTCAATCCTAAAACCAATTGACAATAGAAGGAGTAGCTCACCGAACTTATATACTAGGTTTGGAGTGTCCCCATGTTTCAATGTGGGACCTTATTATCAATGTCGAACTTATTATCTCCAACGTGCTCTTAACTCTTAAGTAAGCATTACCTCATAAAGCTTGATTAGAATCAAACCCTCAACATATTATACATACAAGCAAACAAATATCTCTTCAAACCACAGTTTGTTTCGACAGTTTGAACACCCTATCTTTTTCAAGCATTTTCTCAAACACTTTTAGAACATAGTTTCCTGATATGAGTTTTCAATTCCATCAAGTACCAACGGCCTCAGATTTCCCAAAGAATAATTAAAGCAAGTAGAGCAACGAAAAATCAGAGATCAAATTCGCAACTTTCTCACTCAATATAGTAAACCGAAACAAACTAATCCGATTTCATAGTGGTATTTTGAAATTTCTAGTATGAATGCACTCTTGAATGGTAAGGTGATTGGATCTAAGCAAGCGACTGGTTCTATGGCAACTACCATTGCACCCAACTTCATCGTTCGAACCAAAGCATGGAATCACCTTGGTGTCAGCGGAGAACTAGCTATTTGGACTAGCTGCGGGATCCACTGTTTATGTTCCCGTCGCTGGCGCAAGCGGAAATCCCTTGACGTAGACTGACCTTTTCAATGTCGATGACAGACGCACCATTGATGTTGAAGCAGTCCCGCCGATCTCATAGCCGGATAGAAGGAGTTTGAGAGAAGGAGAAGAATGATGGACGGTTGGGGTCTACGGTAAAAACTAAAAAGTGGCAGTGGGATCAATACGATTAAAAAAAACTGGATCTATTTTCTTAATTGAAAATTAATTAATTGTTTCTAAAAAAGACCAGTTGAGTAATTTGCCCATTTAAAATTTACCTATTCTTCTCAATCCAATTAACAAAGTTTAAGCGAATTTGCTATTCATTTAAGTGTTATTCATACAACGACTACGTGTACGCAATGCAATGCGTAGCTGTAAACTTTATGATTCATGTTTGTATAGGATAGATTACATACGTGCATGCAATAGTATTGACTCGTAATGTTTCCTAGATCCAGCTTAGTTAGGATAAGGGTATTGACGCGTGTTATAGCTGACTCATGTAGTACTCGTTGCCGGTTCATTGGACCCTGGTGGCTTGAACTCATTAGGAAGATGTGGCATGTGTTGTATACTTATCCCTTATGTGGTGTTGTGGCTTCGTGGCATGAGATGGTGTCTGATGGGCAACAGATTGTGTTATACCATTGGACCGGGTTTGCGGCGTTATGTTTTATCCTCAGATGTCTTTGGCTCGGTTCGGTACCGCTTAAATGAAACGGTGCGTTTGGGTTATGAAGAGGAGGTATATAAGCAACCCTCATCTCCTCCAAACCCTAATCGGAGTTCTTCAGTCCTTGCCGCTGAGAGAAAAGAGAGAAAGAGAGCGCCTTTGAGAGAAAGAGAGAGAGCGCGATCGGAGAAGAATTTGGAGGTGGTTCGCTAGGGTTTGAGACGCTCATCCTCACCTGCTCCTCTCCAGAAGAAGATCTTCTTGTTGAAGATTGCAAAGCTTGAACAGAAAGCTTTGCGTAGTCACACAGGGGCTATTTCTGAACCTTGTTCTTCGTATCTCCTTTGTTCCGACTTGTTGCTAGGTTTAGGGTTTTGCTTGTTGATCTTGCATGCACCTTTGTAATCAAACCTATATTGTAATCGTCCGTGAATGCCTAGTGAAATATGGGATCGGACCTCCCCTCTTGAGGTTCCTCAGACATAGGGTTTTAACAGCCGAATTACGTAATCAATTTCGTGTGTTGATCTTTCGTTTGGTATTAAATCATATGATCGCATAATAATAAATTTACAGTAGCCGTAGCAACATACTCATTTCGTTGCATATTCTCTATATCCTTCTGATGTTGTTGTCCCATTAACAAAGTTTAAGTAAGGATCCTCTATATCCTTGTGATGTTGTTGTTTTCTGTTACATATTTTCCTATTGGTCCACGTGTCTATCTAAACAATATTAGTGTTGTCAAGATCCCTTGGTGGGCATGTATCATGTGCTGTGACATTGTTTTAATTCTCACTTTTGACACTCTCCTTGTGTACACGTTGCATATTCTCGTTGTTGAATATCGTTGTCATACCTGTAGTTTTTTTATACCGAACCCGCTCAATTCACTGTGTTGTTCCAATAATAATCGTTAAAAAAAATGGTGTGGGCCACAATGTCCCTTCTGTAGAGCATCTAACATGGCTCAATTATCCATCTTCATCAAAGTCATCGACATGCAATTGGCTTTTGGATTTTTTATTCTCAAATCGAATCTTTGTCATGGCGACTGATCTTGGAATCTTCAAATTTCATGGCGTCGGAGTTCGTTATTTCAACTATAACAGCACTAATAGGAACGTCCGTACCTCTCTATACAAACGCCCGAGGCCTCCGAAGAACTTCCCTGCTGCCTTTACTGCCAACACGCCTTCAATTTCTACCCTAGAACTTGTTCGTGAGTTCGATCCAACGATTCCAATAGAAGATGCTGATACGCCGCCTAGTTCATGGTACACCGATCCGTCTTTCTATTCGTTTGAGCTTGACCGTGTCTTCTATCGGGGATGGCAAGCAGTTGGTATTGTAAAATTCCCCTTTTTAGTTCATTTATTTTCTTTGATTCTTATCAGCTAGTTATCCAAATGAAAAGATTGTGCGTACTTGATGCAAAATTGGGCATAAATGAGAGTCATGTGATTACCTAGAAAGCTGAAAAATGTGAATGATGTGATTGCTTATTTAATTTCTCGTTTCGGAAGTAGGCTCGACTTAGCTGCTATGCTGCAAGAACTGGACTGTAAGTGAGCCTTTTTGAAAATTTCAATGAAGATTACTCTGCCTCGTTTAGACTGCCCTGGTTTGGTATGTTTGGTTAAGTAAAAGTTTAGACAGTCTTCTTTAGATGTTTTCCAGATTCAGTGAGGAAAATTGGAAAAGCTGAATTTCTTGTAATAGGCTAATAGCTGAGATATACTGTCACATCTTATGGATCAGTTAGACCTTGTCTGTTCGTTTAGAAGATTTTGTCCATTTTCTGATGATTCACATTTGAAGTCTGGTCTGGCTTATTATTTTTCTGGATTTTTAGGATATGTTGATCAAGTTAAGGATGCTCATGACTATTTCACTGGAAGGTGCTGATTCCCCGTTTCGTGTTTATGGTTCTCTGTAGGAGTATGTAAGAATACTGAGCTGTTATACTTCGGAGCTAACGTTGAAGAAATTACTTGAACATATGCAGATTGGGAACTGTGGAGTATGTTGTTTGTCGGGATGGTGAAGGGAAACTTCATGCATTTCACAATGTTTGTCGGCATCATGCATCACTTCTTGCCGACGGGGCTGGTCACAAGTCATGCTTCGTATGCCCTTATCATGTGAGTTTGTACCTTACAGGATCAACTTCTTATGTTACTATTTTTGCCCCTAAGTTGTGTAAGCTGCAGGAGAAAAGAACTAGATGATTACAAATACATCAGGAACGAACTATGTCTTGGCGAAATATGCATTTTGTAAATCTTCATTTGTTTAGTTTAGTTAATGCACTCTTGCTAACATCGCTAAATGGTAGCTCAATTTAGATTTATCAATCTGCCCATTTGATAACCGACCTGGTTGATCAAACTGCAGTTCAAGAGCTGCATAGATATAATACATTCCATTTTGACGAACATACACACATGCATTTTCCACAAGATCTAAATAGTGTCAATAGATATTTATTTAAGGCGTTGATTAGTAGATCATTAACTCAAAGTTATGCATGCTCGATTTGATGAAGAAGCATGGAACCATGCGGGATAATTGTATCAAGGAGAGTCATACCTCTTCTTTATTGCCATATTAGCTGAGATTTAATTCCTTATTGGAGAACCAGAAGAGTGTAAAGAAGATAGATTTTTCAACTCCGCAGGGATGGACATACGGCTTTGATGGAGCTCTTCTCAAGGCCACGAGGATAACAGATCCACAAAAACTTAACATTGATGTAGGTGGTAGTATTGTGTGTCTTCAATCATCTTTTTTTTTTTTTCATTTACATTCATTTCTCTTTAAAGATGATAATGGTATTATGATGATCAGGAGTTCGGACTAATACCCATCAATGTGGCTATCTGGGGACCGTTTGTGGTTGTTAATTTGGAGGAAGGAATCCCCTTTCAATCAGAAACTGGTTTTGACAGTGTAGGAGGTCATTGGCTTGGTAGCTGCTCCAAGTTGCTGAGCGATAGTGCTGTTGACTCAACATTATCTTTTGTTTGCAGACGTGATTATACTATTGAATGTAACTGGAAGGTTTGTCTCACTGATACAGAAAAGACTGATTTTTGTTGCTGCTAAGCTTCCTTTCTTAGTCGAAAATCTGCACTCAAATGGGCAAAACTTCTTTTGGTTATCGGTATTTTCGCTTCTCGTGAGTTGTGATACGTGCTATGAACTTGTGATGATGTGCATTCGCGTGAAATGTATAACCTTTTTTTTCTTACAAATACAGGTCTACTGTGACAACTATTTAGATGGTGGCTATCATGTGCCTTATGCCCACAGAGGTCTAGCATCTGGCCTCAAATTTGAGACATACACAACCGAGGTATGATTGGTACTTGACTGAAATTATAGCTGCATTTTATGGCATCAGCTTCTAATTCAATTGTTTCAGAATGATCTTATGGCCTGACTCCATTTTGCTCGTGAACAGATTTTTGAGAAAGTCAGCATCCAAAAATGTGTATCAAGCATGGGAGCAGCTACAAATGGTGTCAATAGAATTGGATCTAAAGCAATATATGCTTTTGTTTATCCCAACTTCATGATTAACAGGTAGTTATTTCATGTGAAATGTTTAGCCTCTATCTTTGAAGCATTGACTCCAAATGTATGTTTGTTATCACTGAGAAGCTAACCTTAAACTTTGCCTTAAATTCATAGGTATGGTCCATGGATGGATACCAATTTAGTCATTCCATTGGGACCCAGGAAGTGCAAAGTAGTGTTTGACTATTTTCTTGATGCCTCTTTGAAGGTAATATTCTTCTCACTGCGATAATGAAAAAAGTAGATCACAACCATGTCCAATTATGCATACATGTGAGGCTGAATGAGTGTTGAGTGCAGTGCACTAAGGTTCTGGTGTGGTAATAGTTCTAGGCTTCTAGTTCACACAATAAAATGTGTTTAGCTTAGGCAAGCTAGTCAATGTTATGGTGATGACATCTCCTCTCGGTGGAGTATGAGGAGATGTATAATATTTTCAATATTTGTTGCTTTCTGAACTATATTAAGATCAAATTACTGAAAGTTGTGGTCAGGGTTATGTGAATCACTCTACCTTTGATTCTTTTTCCTCTTTAATAAATTGTTTGACTCAAATATGATATTCAAAAAACTCCTGCTGAAAAGATGGCTAAGTTTCCTTCGGGGCCAAGGATTTTGGTAACTCATGCTTGACTTTCCATATTCTGTTCCTTTTACTATCTTTCCAATTTAGGATTTTGGTAAGTGGACAGAAAATTTGGAGGATCTAAAGTAGGGACTTTACAGCTTTTCATACATAAACCTCTAAAGCAATCAGGTTTCAATTTATTGCTAATTTGGTAGCTAATAACTTCTGGAGATAGCTATGTCATACTTCCATTCAGAAGCCACAATCCTAAAGTTGCATTTATCAGTTATCACTATCTTTTTGAGCTGCAATAGTGCAATATATACAAATTTTTCCCACCTTTTCAACTCGTGAGATTGGAATCCACGTAGCCTGATAACAAAAGTTTCATTATCCTGGATATCCTTTTCATTGCCTACTTACCCCTGTTGTGAACTGTGGAAAATCTTCAAGAAAAAAGTTTTTTGCGTACTAAAATGTAGAATAATCCACAAATTTCTTATGACTAATCAAAGTTTCATCAAGTGTCCAAATTCAAGTTCCCTCCAGCATGGACTTGCACTTCGAAGTTGAAATGGTATGGCAATCAGTTTATATATACATTTTCACAATTATAAACTGTTCGTAAATAAACACTTTATAACTGAAAAAACTTAGATGCATCATGCATGGACATGTAGAATTTTTGTTGTCTGGGGTATAGTTATGAGATTCTTGACCTCTCATCATGTTCTAACTTGTAGTGCTGATTGTTAGATGCTTACCCTGTTTTGAACTATGGAAAATCTCCAAGAAAAAAGTTCTCTATGTACTAAAAAGTTGAAAAATCCCCAATTTTGTCATGACTTGATCAAAGTTTCATCAAGTGTTCACATACGAGCTTGTATGGCAGTCGATTTATATATATTTTTTCACAATTATAAACAGTTTATAAATGCAAAGATGTATTTTATATGAGAATGATGCATGGACAATGTTCTAACTTGTTATGTTCATTGTTAGATGCACTCATTTCCTTTAGTGTTTCTTTTAATTTAAAGGCTCGTTTGGTTGCAACTCCGGAAACGGAAACGAATTCAGTCCATATGTATACCCTTATTCATGAACAAGGAATGATTCCAATAAATTTCATGAACAAGGTACACATATAGTCGAGATTTATATAAATTATGTTTCCGTTTGCGGAGTTACAACCAAACGGGGGCTAAGTGTCTAAGTAGACAAATATACCATATGTTAGCTTGAGAGTGTTTTTTCACATCTGAAGTTATCTATGCTATTCTTCTTGTTATAGGATGACAAAGCTTTCATCGAGAGGAGTCTAAAGGACAGCGAACAAGTACAGGTAATAGAAACATCCTCTAATCACTAATTCTGATACTAACTAAATTGGATACATTCCTTATCAAATATCCTGTCAATGACACTTGCAGATAGAAGATATTGTGTTGTGTGAGAATGTACAGAAGGGTCTCGAGTCTCCGGCGTATAACTGTGGAAGGTATGCTGCTAATGTTGAGGAAGCCATGCACCATTTTCATTGCTTGCTCCATAAGAACTTGATGGAGTAGCTAGACTTTGTTCTTCCTGCCAACATGGGCTTTTCCTGCTTTGGTTTGTACATGTTTACTTGAACTAAGTTTGCACTTGATGCAAATTGTGTAACTACTAATCTTCCTTCTGTAGTTCTGTCCCAGTATAAATTTCCCAAATTGGAAACAATACACTTTGATAAAAAAAATGTCTAGGATTTTGAACTCTAGTAACATGCCCTAATGTAACATTGACCAATACAAAAATGTCTACGATTTTGAACATACACCTCAAAATTAGACTAGACGTACCGTGCGATGAGAAGTCCAGCTCGGAACGCTATCATCGGTGAGAATGTCCAATCTTAACAATGTAAAACTCTAGTAGTCCAGCTCGGAACGCTATTATCGGTGAGAAAGTCCAATCTTAACAATGTAAAACTCTAGTAGTTGGAGTGGTGAGAACGTCCAATCTTAACAATGTTAAACTCTAGTAGTTGGAGTTGATGGGAACGTTTGGGAATCATGAACTTATTAGAGTTGAAGCTAAAGTTTTTGTGGTTGAAACTTATTGGGTAGCCGAAATAGTTGGTAGTTGATTGAACAATCTTATTTTGCGTTGTAAGTTTGATATATGTTTGAGAAGATCAAGTTTATGGTAGTTCATGCATTTATAAAGTTACTAAAAAATATCATTTAAAGTTAATATTTTGTAAGTTGTGTTTACGATATGTATTCAATAAAGTATCATAAGTCGGAGCCTATTTCATGTACATTATGAAATAAGAAAAACTTAAACTTTTTATAAGCTAATATAAACTCTCGTAGGTTTGGGCTCTCAAAAATGGATCTTCTTCATAATTTTCATAAATTTGATACAAATTCAATAATAAGCTCTTAAAAATGGATTTTCAAACGCGCCCGAACAAACACAAGACTCAGTTAGTCTAGTGGGATGTGGTGCTAGACTCCTGGGAGGGTATCCCCGGTAGCATGTATGAAAAAACTAATAGCATGTATGAAAAAACTGATATTGGGAGGGTATCCCCCGAACCGGGTGTTCTAATTACCTCTTCAAAAAAAAAAAAAATGAAAGTCAAAAGTGAAAAATCACATTCTAAGAAGACCAACCCAACATTTGCAATATAGTAACATATAGACAAAGCTTTGTGACCTTGTCCTCTAAGTGAAGTCATGTAGACATTAAACTTCCATGAAAGTAATGCAGCATCTCTTCTTCTCCAGACAAAGAATAACCCCATGACCCATTGGCATGACCCCATACATAGCTTTTGATTCTTAGACCTCAAATTCAATGGTGACACCAAACCCATACTCTCTAAAAGTCACCAAAAGGGTACGGACTTGATTCTGATTCTACACGCTAAGTGTTGAGCATTCAACAAGTTCTTGCCTCTTTTGAAAATGCCTTATATAAACACTTATCCTAATCTAACTTTAGTTTAACTGTATTTATTTCAAAAGCTCTTTGCTTTTCCCACGTTATTTTGAAGATGTTTTCGAGCCGAATGGGTTTATATTTGATTCGTTTAGAAAGAAAATAAGTAGGGCCAAGGAATTCTCAAGACCCAAATAACTCGTCGAATATAATAGTCCTACAATGTTATTCTAGTGGAACGAGTCAAGTTTTTGCATGCTTAAATTTGGCTTGTTTGGCTGAGCTTAAATTATAACCAATTTTTAAAATGTATTTTATATTGAATATGTTTATAAAGTGAACGAGATCGACGGGGAGGAGATGCACGTTAAGTGAACCTAAATAAAGACTACGGGTTCCATCCTAAAATCAACTGATAATTGAAGGAGGATTATTAAGACTTATATGTTATGCTCACTTAGTATCATATTGTCAAGGTGAGACACTTTCACACATTTTAACAGAAATATTAGGTTAGTGGATTACTCCTCTTATTATGATAAAACCTTATTTGACTGAACTCGTGTATGAATTCGGATATACGTCGTATCTGAATCATCGGTATATAAAGTTGACGGATTATCACTCTTCCAATTATGTTCGGACGTCCGATGAACGCCATGCCGTACCTGATTTGGCTCTTTATTAGGGTCTAATCTAGATTCTTCAGGCCCGTTTGGTTTAAGCTTCGAAAACGGAAACGAAATGGAAACGAATATAGTCCATATGTGTATCTTGTTCATAAATTTTTTTGGAATCATTCCTTATGGTTTCATGCAAAATACAATTGATTTCCTCCATTTTGTTTTCCTATAGGATATCAAAGCCAATCAAATTCTACTACCATTACCATAAACACAATAAATAATTCCAAAACATTTCATGAACAATGATTTACGTATGGACTAGATTCGTTTTCATTCCATTTTCGTTTCCGGCGTTAAAACCAAACGGGCCCTTCGTGTCTCACTTTAGCCTACTTGAATGTTAAATCTTTTATGTACGTTAGTACGTGCCTAGTCGGTAAACAAATTAAGTTACGTCGGGTTGTTCTACGAATGAGAGGTCGGCAAATGAAGTGATAGATTAATTACCATGAAAAGATATGACCAAAAACATTAAAATAAAAAATATATGTTAATTTAAGCTCTTATTTACAAGTTTAGATATATGAAGGTATCCACGTCAAAAAGTTTCACGTAACACGTTGAATTCTAAGTGCGATATTATAGTCAAGCCGGTCATAAAAAATGTTATCGTTTCATAAGAAAAATGAATATTAATAAATTTAAAATGCTATGATTATTTTCATTTTGTAATCATTATCGATTTCTTTTTCTACACCAAACGAAACTAATTACCCTTTTATTCTATAAAAATATTATTGAATATGATGTTCCAAATAAAATCATCTTTTAGTAATTTTTAAAATTCATATTTTACAAATTGCTATATATGAAATCACCTGAATAAATCTATTATAATGATTTTGAATCACATTTCATGCTCAGTCTTCAATGACCAAAATTTCTTTATTATACTTGATTTATGTATAAACTTTGGAATAATTGGTTTTTAAAAAAAATTATGTAGTGATTAACTATAACCCCGTTTGGTTGTAATTCCGGAAACGGAAACGGAATGGAAATGAATCTAGTCCATATACGTGTCTTGTTTATAAAATTTTTTGGATTCATTCCACGAGTTTCATCTAAAATGTATGTGTTTTCCTCCATTTTGTTACCCTATGGGGTATCAAACCTAATCAAATACTAATCCAACTAGTTCATATCACAAGGAATGATTCCAAAATGTTTGATGAATTAGGATATGCATATGGACTATATTCGTTGTCATTCCGTTTCCGTTTCCGGTGATAAAACCAAACGACCCCTAAGTGTATATCAATTATTATTTCTAAATTTATATAAATATTAAATTATATTAAAAAACTATAATAAATATAGTTTAAAAACTAGTATAAAAGATTAAGAGATGGTTTAGGTAATAAGTGTTTTTTAGATGCGGCGCTGAGAACACTACAAAGGGTGCGTTCGGTGTGCCAGGGATTATCGAGATTATTGGGATTATAACCCCAGGAGATTATTTTGGGAGATTATTCTGTCCATTTTTTTCATCCACTTCAACATGGATTATCGAGATTATTGAAGATTATTGTGAAATTTTGATCTTCCAAATAATCTATTATGTTCACCAAACGGACCCAAAGTGTTGTCAGTGACACATTTTAATTTTAATTTTTAATAAAAAATCACCTTTTTAGGTTTTTTTCTAATAGATATTTTTTTCGTTCAATTTTTTTGTTTATTTGGTTCCGACTTTTTATTAGTTAGTTCAAATTATATTGTTCTAGTGGTTCACAATTTTACTAATAGTATAAAAATTTATTCTAGTTTTTATTTTTATTTTTTTCTAACTGACACTTTTTTCGTTCAAATTTTTTTACAATTTTTTTCGTAAGTTCAAAATAATGCATAAACTCATAATATAAAATGTTTAAACTAATAAGACACTTATAACAAAGTATTATAATAACCATAATTCTTAAAATTTAAATTTTTATTATATCAATTCAAATTTTGGGTATCATTAGTTTAAATATAGTGTTTTATTGGTTTGAACATTATGTTATATTAGTTCAAATATGTACCAGTAAAAAAAAAATATAAAAATATAACTTACATTCTGACAAAACAATACATGAACGGAACTAACTATAAAAAAAATATCATAACTAATAGTATAAAAAAAACTTGAGCGAATTAAACTAAATTATATACTAAAATTAAAAAAACGCGATAATTTTTTCGTAAAAATTATAAAAATATAATCGCGTCCCGTTTTAAAAACAGATTTTCAAGAGAATAAATTGCTTCATAAACTATATATTCTAAATTTTACAAAACTATCATCACACATCTCCAAAATAAATAAAATGACGTGAATAAATATAGACAATTAAATCAAGTAAATTAATGGTTCAAATCTTACCGCAAACCCCTCGTTACATGAACCATTTCCAAAAATTATCGAAAATTATAGTAAAAGATGTACGATGTTTTAATTCAACGAAATATATTTGATGAGTTAATTTGGTCTATAATGATTTATAATAAGGTGGTATGTTTGAATAACATACTATATTGCCGACATTAAACTTGGATGGTAATTATAAAGACAGATAAACATAGTAATCAAATATGTAAAGGAGTATTAATTGCTTGCAAGTTTTGCTTTGAATTTGTGCAAAGTCACACGCGGCGTCACTCCACCTTCTACACCGCTTAAACACGTGATCCCAACATGCCTTCATTGACCAATACTCAGTTAGTCTAGTGGGATGTGGTGCTAGACTCCTTAAGTGGTTAGCCTGGAGATTCGAGATCGGCAAAGTCGATCGAACCGGATGTTCTAATTAACTCTTAAAAAAAAAAAATGCCTTCATTTAGGGTCATCAAAAATATCCGTTCTATTAATCCAAAAATTTGATCCAAAAAATTCGAATCCAAAAATATGAGTTAATTGATTATTTGAATTATATTCTGAAGGATTTTTTGAATCATCGGATATAGATTGGAATTTTGAGAATAAAGTCGAATCGGATATATTCGACTGAACGTGTATATATATATATATATCATTGGTGTATAATTTTTTTTTCAAAACTAACGACTTTTGGTTCTTATAGGAATATTCATAACAATATGAATCACTTCCTGTAATATAGATGTGTATGTATATAGTATAATTATATAAACATTTTATTTCTTACAATGATGAAATGCATATAATTAAGGGGAATTTGATAACTAGACCTTTTTGAAAAACTATAGTAGCAACTAGCTTTTTAATATTTCAATTAAGTAAATATACTCCAACCTTTTGTATTTATTCTCAAACTTTACAACTCTTCTCTAGGGTACATTTACTAAACACAAAATTAGAAAAAGCCTAATAAACTAAATTGTTTCTATAATTAAACTATACTAAAATAAGATTTTTTAAGATAATGTGGGTCTCGTATGGAGTGGGTTAGTATTAATATAAGGGTAACGGTTTAGTTAAATTTAAATCGTGTTTTATTTTTTAATTTTGAAAAAATCTAAAATATTTTATAATTGTTCTATCTCAATTTCCAACCTAAATCTTAAAATAATACCTACTCATCTCATATTCTTGTTGGAAAAATTGTGAAAACGGTTTGACCGTTAGCATTTTTACAAGCTAATGATCCATGGATCGGACAGAGCATTACGGTTTGGTTTGAACTGTATTGGCCAATTTTCTTCTCCGGTTCAAAATCGGATAAGACACTATACATGGTTTTTTCAAAAATATATATATAAAAACGGTCTGGACCGGATCAGATCAGACAAAGACTACCAAGATCATACCATATTTTTTTGATCCGGTTTAACTATGTATGACCCTACTTTGTTGTAGGGGTGAGCAAAAATATCCGATCCGACTAATCCGAAGATCAGATCTGGAAAAATTCGAATTCGAAGATATCTGGCAATTGGTGATCCGATCCGGACATATTTTGGATCATCGGATACTAATATGGATCCGGGTTCAGATGAAAAAGTCGGATCGGATCAGATATATGCGAATAGCCTACGAAATTACGAATAAATGTCTAGATCGGATCGGATATAGCCGGATAAAACTTTCAGTTATCCGAGTGCTCTCGGATTGGATATCCGGAAAAGTTCACCCCTATTTTATTGTGCGGTAGGTGAATATTACATTATCTCATGTCGATAATATATAAACCCTATAATATATTATATAAAATCGATTTACCACTATACATAGTATTGACCCATCACATGCATTATTTTCGCAAAATCTTACTTGAATTATAAGTGTAAATAATGCATATGGTTAGGCAATTGTGTTAGTTTTATTTAGAATGCAATAATGTTAGGCAACTTTGATAGGAGAAGCAACCTTCTTAGTACCCTACATGTTCATGTTATTTGATTCTTACATACGTCAATACGCCTAGTCTTTATGATGTTCACAATTCCACATGGCTTTAATGGAGAAAGTTAGTATAAAAATGAGAAAATACTCAAATAATGCAATTGTGACATGAAGCAAAGATAAGTCTACCTTTAACTTATCCATAAATATAGACCGTCAGTTTATAAACAAAAATAGATTTTCATACTTTATAAAAAGTATTTAATACCCTATAAAAGAAAACAAAAGAAAACAAGTAGAATTGATTAGATTTGATATTTTGTATGAAAAAAATAGAAAAAAAAATATTTTTGTATGAAACCATAATTAGATATGAGTCCGGTTTGAACCAAACCGTCAAATCGACGGTTTGTGAACCAGCTCAAATCGACGGTTTAGATTTGCCGGTTTGGCCAAACCGTAGGTTACCGGTTTAGGTTTAGGTTTGGCTTTCGGCTAAACCTAAACCGGCGGTTTGATGTATATATATATATATATATATATATTTTTTGACCCAACCCGGCGGTTGGTCCAAATTTCCTTTTTGTTTTTAGTAAACCGACTAATTCGCCACCAAACCACCGGTTTTGGTTAAACCTAAACCGGCGGTTTGAATTTCTACGGTTTAGATTTAGGTTTAAGTTTGACCTTTGGTTTAGGTCACATGTCTAATAGTAATAAATGATTTCAAAAAATTCATAAACAGTGTATAGTCTCTAAATTTATTTTCATTCCGATGCTCTCGCTAATGCCGCCTTTACCTTTGATTTAGGGATCGATAAGCTTGATGATCCTCCAGCTTGTATTATTGATTTGCTTTTAGATGATTTACGTGGTGTTAGCTTGCCACGTATGACTCGTTTGTAATTTGTTTTATTTTTGCGCTTTTGGCGCGGAGAAATGTACTCCTT
>BSUD01000439.1:195973-211387 GCA_033239045.1 Fagopyrum esculentum | reverse complement strand
AAAAAAAAAAAAAAAAAAAAAAAAAGCTTATGCCAAACACATTCTCATCCATATGCCTAAGGTAATTTCAATGCTAAATCATATTTAGAACCGTATATATAACGAAGAGAGTTGCTTAGAATATATGATGAAGTTCATCGAATATATGTCTTAGATTATATGTCTTACGGTTCTTTTGTCAAAACTCGACCGTCAATATTTATTAAATCTAATACAAATTTGCCAATATGAGAGAAAAGTATATTTTAAAAAATTATAAAATTCAAAAAAAGCATTTAAAAACTACAAGAAATTGTTAAATATATAATCTTAAAAAGTCTTAAAGTATAGAAATATTGTACAAAGTTTACTTCTAAAAGATTTAATCAATATTATAATGAATTTGCGAAAGAACATAATAAATAATAAGAAATATAATGGTTGATGGTTTATCAATAATGACAACTTTCGCATCAAAGAGATTTTATTAAGAACATTGAACTACATATAATAATATAATAACGGCTAATATGTTTAATACGAAAATCGGTAAAACCTCAAGTATTGGCCCAAACAACGGTTAAATAAGAGTGTCAAAGTCCGATATAGACGGACCGATATAGCGGGGTCGTGTGCATACGACCGCACATGTACATTAGATTCAAATTCAATATATAAATCCGATGAAGTTTCATCCTAAAATTAATTGGCAATATGAAAACTAGTAAACCGACCTTGGGCTCAGAATGTTCCTATCTTTTCGATGCGGCAACTTATTGTGTCGAACAAAGAGAACATTGTATTATTTGTATAACATTTGCGTCGGGTACAACTCCAGACCCAAATGACCCAACAGAATATGTCGTAATAAACTCTGTGAGGTGTGATAAGTTTAACATAATTGAATCTTATTTGTTTTTTGTTTCAAGTAAGTACTCGAAATTGATTGAGATAAGTGATCCCCTTAATTACGCAAAAATGATAAGATATTTGAATATTTTGAGGTGGCAAATTTTATTAATAGTGAAGCAATAAAGGCAGAAATTTCGCGGAAGTTTCGAGAAGAAACAGCACCGAACAGCTGACGACTAAAATTGCTCTTTATCAATTATATTCCTCTTTTTGGGCATAAAATAATGCATCAAATTACGTAATACGATAAACCATATATAGACAATGGAGTTGAATGATTTATTTATTTAAGTCGCACTCGATGTAAATTGTTCTTTTGACAGCTACCAAAAGTAACTTTAGTTGCTGAGGATGCTAATAAACAAGTTTATGGAGTGATTACGTGTACTAATCTAAGAAACGGTTGGGGATTACGCCTGTTATGATGATGTATGTGTGTGATGATTAAGACTAATTTATAAGTTATTTTCATCTTTAAGTACGTTTGTTTGTTAGCGATCTATTCGATTGTTTATTTTAGTAAAAGATAGTCGGTAGAAATAATAATTAAAGTTAAACTTTATTAGTAAAAATTCGTTTGAAAAATATAATACTTTAGAAGAGCGTTGAATAGAGCATGAAACCTTTTGCAAATCCATTTTCAAAGACTTGTAACTACTTTCAAGGGATTTGATGTCAATCTGAACTCTTTGTGAAACTTTGATTTCAAGGGTTTTGAAACAATTTTCAAGGGTCTTGATTTCGTGCTCATGCAAAACAAAGTTAGTTACAATAGTAAGATATAGTGCGGAATGTAAAAGATCGACACGAGGATATGTTTACGAAGTTCGGCTCTAAATAGCCTACTCTCCGTCCCAGGGTATAGCCTTAGGATCTAACTATCTATTATCGGCTTCAAAGAGTCCTAGATACAAACTAGAAGAAATCTCATTCTTCACTTACTGTAGTCAATGCTACGATATAGCTCCAACTCTTCACCTTGCTATAATAGTCTACTTACTTCGCAAAGTAACACACACTCTAGTATAACACTATTTAGATCTTTCAATGGAGCTCTTATGTTTTATCTCTATCTAAGGGGATAAAGTTTTTTAGAAAGAGAGAAAGAAAAACAATGAATCGAATGAAGATGTTTGGGTTGCTTGAAGACGTAAAGATGTTTCCGTGTAAGCTGTTGTGTGTCCTTCTTCGATCACCATCTTCATTTATACTCTTCTATGAAGAGGTCTTCTAGCCGTTGGAAAGATGACCGTTTGAAGATGAATCTTCTTCTCCATGAAGATCGCTTCCTGTTTTGAGATGAGGTAGACGTTGTCCTAAGAATACGTTGATTCCTCAACTCCTTAATCTTCTCGTTTTCTGTTGAACCGAACGAGAAGAAATCTTGATGCTTTTCGGTTTTAGAAAATCTTATGAAAAGATCTTCTAATATTTGGTTGAAAAAGATCTCCACTGAAATCTTTATGTTGAGCAAATCTTTCATGGGAAATCTTCTTTGTAATTTGAATCCTTGTTTCGTGCACCTATATTTCTTCAACGCCTTTGAGATCGTCCCTTTGTATAACACTATCTTCCTTATGTCCTTGAATAATATTTCAAGGCCCTTGAAGTCCATATCAAGGCCTTTGAAACCTTCGATAAGTCCTGCACTAAATTCAAACCAACCAAGCATCTCGAGAATATAATCAATACATTGTTAGTGTATCAAACTACTACATTTCTGTTTAAATCTTCCATCATCGACACCTGTAAAACATTATAATCAATGTGGAATTTTCATTATCATTATACTTTACTAAAACAGACGACACTAATGCTGACGTGACGCCCACAATTTTTATCGGATTAAATCTTTTACTAAATAACAAATTAAACCAATGAATATTTTTTACAAAAGTATATAAATTTTTTAAAACTAACTGGCGTCTTTAATGTGAAAGCAAAAACTGAATCTAAATTTTTTTTTGAAAAATATTCTCACCAAATCTTTTATAAAAAGTATTTTAATACTTTTATAAAGAGTATTGTAAAAAAAAAGTTATTGATAACATGTATTATAGTCTATATTTTGGGGCTGGTTTAGACGTTTTATGTTCATAAATCTGCATGTATGGATGTATATTCTTTGATTATATTGTTATTTCATATACCTTTGTGGGAATCGAGGTCTACACCTAGTTTCGTTGTAAATGTAGGTAAAATGGCACGTTTTGGATTAAAATGGAGCTAATGAGTTAATGAGTCATTGGAGCTACATTCTGGAGCTTAATGAAGAACTCAGGAAGCATGAAAATGATTAAGAAGATCTACTTTTGACCAGATTCGAGAGATTTCACATTCAGTTGAGATTCACATCGATCAACTACAATAACACCTCGACCGAGGTGATCTTGAGGAGCGTCGCGACCGAGGCGGACACACTGTCGCCGGCGAGATCATATTTTTGGCTGTGATCTTTTATTTTTGGAAGAAGGATATCTTATATTTTTGGGCTGGATTTTTGGAATGAGGATATTATTTTTGGGAGATTTATTTTAGAGATATGGATATATTTTATAAAAAATTATCTTTTTAAGATATTGTTATCTTTGGAAGATAATTCTCCTTTATAAAGGGTTCGATTTTCCACAATTCAACAATGAAGCTACACACCCGATTTGGGAGACTTCTGGAGTATTTTATGAAGGTTTGAAGGAAGGATTGAAGGATTGAAGATCAAGGAAGGAAGGATTCATAGTTTGGAGTTAACTTTAGAGGGAGTTTGTAAGACTTTCTTAGATTCTCTTTTGACTTATTGTCTTGACTTATTTGTGACAGGAACGCTTGTTGTTTGATATTTGATTCAGTTTTGAGACCTTTTTTTTAAGGTTTTCTTGTTCGAATATTCATTCTTTTTCCATATATTTGATTATTGTCATCATGATGATTTATGACTAAGTTTCTTATGCGATTCCAAGGTGATTGGCTGAAAGTTGTGGGAAAGACGATGATAGAATGATCTTAATCCCAGCAGGACCCTGAAAGCTCGAGTCTTTAACCTTAGCCCTAGAACACCTCGCTCAGTCGATGAACATCTCGGCCGGGGTGGAACTTGGCTGAACGAGGTGAACTTTTCCTGATCCTAACTGAGTTAAGATCTAGTTTGCCAAATCCTATTCTTATTACACCTTTCCTGGTTCAATGCAAGCCTAGGATGAGACTTACCCGGTGATTCTTTTGTTTGTTTACCTATGATCATGAGTGTAGGTAATAAAGGTTTATCCTTTATTGGGGTTTGAGTGTGCCTTCATCTCATCTTTGTGAGTTAGCCTAAGACTTACCCGGTAAAGGTTGATTCTATTCCCTTGGGTGGTGTGTTGGTTTGAGATTAATTCCTTTTCTTAGTACCTTGAGACTTACCCGATAATAGGAGCTTTGGTTTGGGATAGTGAGTAGTGAGACTTACCCGGTGATCTATTCCCACCTTAGAAACACCTTCCCTTTGCAAACCTCAGCTTTGTCCGCGTTATCCTTTGAGATCTTGAGTCGGAACCACAACTAGATGCTTTAATCCCTTAAAATCCGCTTACTTGACTTTATATCACTTTGATTGCTTTAATTGCTTTTGGTTAATTGCAATATTTGACAACCGATTCTGTGCTTTGTTTCACCTAAGTCCCTGTGATTGACCCCAAGAATTCTTATTTTTTATTACAATTGACCCGTACACTGCGGGTTCACATATTTGTTCAAGCATACTTCTTGGGTTATAAATTTAAAGCTTGCACACACCTTTTGGAGCGAACGGTTATTCAGAAATTTATCATCCACGCGAAATATTTACATATGACTTCAAATTTTATAAAGAACAATATTAATTTAGATATTTTATAAAGAACAATATTAATTTAGATATTTTATGAAAAGATTATTCGGTTGAAGATTTTTTTACTCGCTTAATCGGAAATTTATCATCCACGCGAAATATTTGCATATGACTTCAAATTTTATAAAGAACAATATTAATTTAGATATTTTATGAAAAGATTATTCGGTTGAAGATTTTTTTACTCGCTTAATCGGAAAAACTCTTTATTTTTTTATGGCGGCTGTAAAATTTCAGAAAAAAGGAAATAGTTAGATATGACATAAAATTTGAAAAACAACAACTATAATTTAGATATAAGTTAAAAACTGGATCTAGTTGTTTTTTTGCTTAATTAATGATTTGGTAAAACAATTTAATCAAAAAAAAAAACATGAGGCCACCATGGTAGAATAGAGATTATACCCGCACAAGGTGCGGGCTGTGCACTAGTTAGTTTATGAAAGTTGAAGTTGAAGCTTATTTGAAGCCGAGATATTAAAAAATATAAAATTTTTAATAATTTTTTAGGGGATTAAATTATAGAGAGGTAAAAATTAATTCTTTTAATTCCATTTGGAAGAGAATGAAGAAGATAAATGATTAAATTATAGAAATTAAGGAAATTAGATTATAAATTCTATTAAATTTTGATTACAAGGATTGTTGAAGCTTATTAATAATCTTTTTTTTTTTACTTTTTTTTTTATCTCTTTCGTCACTTTAATCTCTTTCGGAATTTTGACTATAATTATATTCATTCTTCAAGTGTTCATCTCACTTATTTTCATACTCAATTTCTTAATTTTTCATCTAAATAATTTTCTTCATATTTAGCTTCACCTACAAAATTTTACATTATCAAATGGACACTTGATGAATGTTTAGGAGAAAAAAAATCATTGAAACTGCCGCAAGTGTAAAATTACGGAAAAAAACTCACACATATTTAGTTAGTCAATTCAGCCCAAAACAAATACCTACATAAACAATGCTAACACAATTTTCAAGAAAACACTTTATTAAATATTTCAATTTTTTTAAAGTATATATACCAATTAATTAGATGGTTAGAAATCAAAACCTGAAAAGTTGATAGTTAGCCTTTAATTTCAGAAATCAAGTCGATTAGTTAAAAAAGCTCGCACATATTTAGAATTATATATATAACTTTTTTCGAACTTTTTTCCCGGGCCATCAACAAGTTTTTTTTACGGTTGTCAACATTTGTTGACAATGAGAAAACATTATGAGAAAATGTGAGCAATTTATTTTACAATTGGTGGCAATACATTTTACACTTTCTAACTGCTCAAAAAAATTATACTTATTGACAATATATTTTTTTATAAACGATATTATTAATCCAATAAATATTCCGCATAATATTGTAGCCAAACTAAATTTTTACCCCGGCTCCTATATTGAATCATAAAAAAGAGTGATGTCAAATTGAGTAATAAATTTACATATTTGACATTTAATTATTTAATTATTTTAGAATTTCTAAATTCCAAGCAAATTCTATTGTATCCCAACCCCTTACTTATTTATTTATGATTATTACTATTCGTATCATGGTTTCGTGCTATACGTATCAGGGGTACGGCTACGCGTTGTGTAGCCGTAGTAAGGTAAAAAAAAAAATTTGTAATTTTTTTTTACCCTACTACGGCTACACAACGCGTAGCCATAGTCATTTTCCCTTATTTTTTATCGGATTTTTGATATGGGCGACCACGCATACGCCATGCGTAGTCATAATCCTACTACGACTACACATCCGCCATGCGTAGTCATAACCATTTTCCTTTATTTTTTAAACGAAATGAGTTTGTTGCTACGGCTACACATAACGTAGACGTAGTCAAGGTATGAATAACACGTTTCATGCGGTAACAATACGCTATTAGCAACGTAACTACCTTTTAAGACACAAAATATTATTATCAAAGATATTAAGAATATATCTTGCGCGTTGTACTAAATAAGATGCTCTAATTCAATAAAATAAGATTAATGCTCCTTGTCACAAGAAAAAACACACTATGAGATTCCAATTTTAGTAATATCATGAAATTGATTTGGCACATTTATGATTTATGTAAAAAAAGTTTAATGGTCAAACAATGCAATGTATAAGGATGAGCACATGATTAATACAAACCAAAAGTGTTAAAATTAATCAATGATTTTTTTAATAAATTAAATTCCTATAAAAAATAATTCTCAACAAATTCCGGGAGTTACAAACAGTAATAACAAACAATTAGAAGGCCGTGTTTTTTTCTCACCCAAAAAGTGGAAATGTGTTAACAAAAAGAAGAAATCCGTTCACAAAGAAAAAGTGAAAATGAATTTCTTTTAGTATTTGCTGCAGATTAAACTCGATATATATATAATCAGAGTCGGCAAAAAAAGCCACATATATTCTCATTGGTAATGTTAATTGCAAGAACTGGACGGTGCCTTTGTTCATTGGAAAGAGGGAGAAACTGAAAGATCACGCTTTCTTGTATGTTTGTTTTTACTGAAATCTTTCTCTGTCGGTTTCTTGATTTTTTATTTTGTGTTTTGAAGAAAGAAATCTCAATGCGAGTTGCTTTCATGGCTGTTGAATCTATGTAGTTTGCGACCGGTTACGAGTAGTTGCTGTGTGTGGAAGGAAATTTCGAAGAAGCTTCAAGAACGTATGTTGTAAGTGGTGACTTAGACGGTGTCATCTCTCCTGCGAATCAATGGACGACCTCAAGGGATCCCCTTACCGCCGTGGCTTCGATGTAGAGGGCGGTAGACGTCCTGGCTCATTTTCCGACGACGAAGAAGATGTTTCCGATCCGTTTAACATCACTAGTACTAAGAATGCCTCCATTGAGCGTCTCAAGCGTTGGAGGGTAATTTAACCTTTCGTTGCTTTTTTACGCTGTTTTTACTTGCTATTTTTGGATTTTTGGTTCGATTTTTCATTTTTCGGTGAGTTAAGAGTTGGAACTAAGGGATGTAAAATGGATGCTTTAGTCTGGCCGGTGACCTAAATGTCCGATTTGTAACGATGAAAATGAATTTGTCCGGTGAGATGCCTCAAGCTTAGTCGATCCGGCATTCTAGGTTATTTCGGATGTCTTTCTTACACTAAGTTTTTTATTTGGGAAAGTTTGTCCAGGATTCAAATGCTTGGTTACCAGGGCATTTTATTATTGGTACTTGATACTTCTGAACGGTTTTAAAGCAACGAGTCTCTGACGGATGCTGTTTGAGATTGCTGGTGGTTCATAGGTTTGGCTGGATAGCTGGATTTACCCTGGAAATCAGGTTATGGAGATTATTTTCTTCTCCAACACTAACTTTGAGAAGTATGTCGGATATTGGCCTTTTCGGACAAGTATGACCTCTTGGTACTTGATACTTGTGAGACTCGTTTGAAGCAACGAGTCTTGGACGGATGTTGGTTGAGCTTGCTGGAGGTTCATAGGTTTGGTTGGATAGCTGGATTAACCTGGAAATCAGGTTATGGAGAGTATTTTCTTGTCCAACACTAACTTTCAGAAGTATGTCGGAGATTGGCCTTTTCGGACACTTATGACCTCTTGGTACTTGATACTTGTGAGACTCGTTTGAAGCAACGAGTCTCTGACGGATGTTGTTTGAGATTGCTGGAGGTTCATAGGTTTGGCTGGATAGCTGGATTTAACCTGGAAATCAGTTTATGGAGAGTATTTTCTTATCCAACACTTACTTTGAGAAGTATGTCGGAGATTAGCCTTTTCGGACACATATGAACTCTTGGTACTTGATACTTGTGAGACTCGTTTGAAGCAACGAGTCTCTGACAGATGTTTTTTGAGAATGCTGGATGTTCAGAGCTTTGGCTGGATAGCTGGATTTGACCTGGAGATCCGGTTATGGAGAGTATTTTCTTCTCTAACACTAAGTTTGAGAAGTATGTCGGAGATTGGCCATTTCGGACACTAATGAGTGTATGACCTTTTGGGAACTGCAATGTTCGGCAATGTTGGTGTGTTTTTACATGATTCTAGAACGTGCTTTTCTAGCACTAAGTTTGAGAAGTGGTGTATACATGTTGTGTTTTTTCAAACCCACGAGACAATATGACCTTTTGGGGGTTTTGCTGTTCGGCATTCCTAAGTGTTTTTATATGGTTACTAAATGTGGAAACTTGCTTCTGCAACAAGTTTGAGAAGTGGGGTTGGATGTTGGCCTTTTCTAATCCATGGTATAGAATATGACCTTTAGGACTTGTGTTTTGCCGCAATGCTGGAGTGTTTTTATACGATTACTAAAATTGTTTCTCCAAAACCAAAGTTTGGGAGGCTGTGGTGTATGTTACCTTTTCTTTCACATGGTGGATACGACCTTTTCGGAATTGTGTTCAGCAATGTTGGAGTGTTTTTATAGGATTGTTAAACTTGCTTGTTCAACACATAAGTTTGAGAAGCCGTATTGTATGTTGCCCTTTTTCACAGCAGAGAACATAGCCGTTTGGCAATGATGTAGTATTTAAAATGAACTTTCTTTGTATACCTTGGCATTGTTCTATTTATTTGAACTAGATAAATTGCAGTAATTTCTAAAGAGTAGGATACACACCTCCATGTACTCATAACACACTTCGTTGAAAATAGTTTGTGTTTGGATTTCAGACAGAGGGAAGAGTGGGCATTTGTTGGTAGTTCTTTTGTGTGAACATTATGGTTACTGGTATGTAAAATGGTATCGTCTGATTTTAGTTGAAGGGCATTTGCTGGTCAATATGATACTGGAGATGAGAGAATGATAGAAATAATATGAAGCAATGGGTGTCAGTCACTCGGAGACCCTTAAAACCTAGATAATTGTCCCTGCTTTTTTTTGATGTTTCTAGTGGACTGAAGTTTTTGGTGGTTGGGAAAATTAGATGGTAGATTGGATGATTTTCCTACTTGTGCAACCAGGGTTCTGTAGAATTCATGCACCAAGCAGATTACTTCATCATTTTCTGCTTTGATAGCATGTTTAGTGCAAATTTTATTTTTATTGGTCTCCAGTTTGCAAATTATTTGGTTATTGCTTGTTGCAGCAAGCTGCACTTGTATTAAATGCGTCTCGTCGGTTTCGCTACACCTTGGACTTGAAGAAAGAAGAAGAGAAGAAACAAACGATAAGGAAGATCAGGACGCATGCTCAAGTGATACGAGTATGTTATGTTGGATATTTTTTTGAATATTGTATTAACAATTATATTTGGTGGATAACACTATATTATCGGAACGCTCTTTGTTTCTTAGGCCGCATACCTTTTCAAGGAAGCTGGAGAAAAGGCACCTGGTAATTTGTTTATGAACTGGTTATTGGATGTCCTGCTTCTTTTATCGAGAGCTTAAACCAAGTTTGTGATTGCTTTTCCAAAATTTAAACCGGTTCTTATTCTCTGATCCTATCACGGAATTTGTGTAAATTGTTTTTGTTCATTTGAGCAATATCCTGAAGACAGTAAAAGCACAATGTTTATTTATAAATTAGTTCTACCTGTAGGGACTTAATGGTCTTAAATATCATTTATTTTTGCTATTCTCAGCAACACCGAGTGTCCCATCGGAACATGTGAGCGATTATGCAGTTGGACAAGATGAACTTGTTTCAATGTCGAGGGAGCATGATTTTTCAGTTCTACAACAATATGGAGGGGTATGTCCAAACTTATAGCATTTGTTGCTCAAATGATGGATTTTTGGTATATTGCTTAACTTTGCATATTCTTAGACCATATTATTTCTGTTTGTGTTAGGCTTCTGGACTAGCACAGAAACTGAAGACAAATGTAGAAAAAGGAATTCCTGGTGACGATGATGACATATTTAAACGGAAAAATATATATGGATCAAACACATATCCCCGGAAGAAAGGACGAAGTTTTTGGGTTCGTTTTTGCTAACCATTTTCAGGACGGTTCGTTTGATTGTACATTCTGACAAATCTGCTGGTTTTCTTGTATATATTGTAATTGTTTATTTGCAGAGATTCCTCTGGGAAGCTTGGCAAGATTTAACCCTAATTATATTGATGGTAGCGGCAGCAGCTTCCTTGGCTTTGGGCATCAAATCAGAGGTTGGCTTAATAAAGCAGATTTTATTAAATCAAATATTGTATTCTTGTGTAGTAGTGTTACAGAGGTCTCCTTGCATTAGCACTAGTTAGCTTGTTACTACTATGCTGTCAAGGCATGAACTCTCGTTTCTGTTGTTGATGCATTATTCCTTTTTCAGGGTATAAAAGAAGGATGGTATGATGGGGGAAGCATTGCCTTTGCCGTCATACTTGTGATCGTCGTTACAGGTATGAAGATCACGATAAGCAAGTTAGGGTTCATTCATGGAATTCTTTTATCCCAAAGATTGTGGTAATCAAATCTATGTCATGGAGAGAAAATGGGTGTGATTGTACTTCTTTCGTGCAAGTAGATTTAGGTAGTTTACATATATACGCAGTATGTTTTTTGAATTTATCCCATTGTACTTTGACAAACCACCCAAATGTTGTGCCCCTTCTGTTATTAATGATAACTATTGCCACTATTGTGCTAATATGTAGCATAACACATTCTACATTGTTTCAAGTTGTAAGCATTGCTCTTTCTCTTTGACAAATCTCCTAAATGTTTGTATTTCATACATCATATATAATGGGGCATCGACCATTGGCTTTTCTACTTGTAGATGTAGTCTATGTGACTCGTATTTATCTTTGATATGGATGATTCCACCTCAAAACTTGGGTATCTAATCTCTGTACTTTGTTCTCAGCTGTAAGTGATTATCGACAGTCGCTCCAGTTTCAGAGTCTAAATGATGAGAAGCGTAACATACACTTAGAGGTGTGTATACTTGATCTCGATAGGTTCTCAGTGCTCTTGTGATACTCTTCCTTCCATATAAAGCTCGGAATTGAGAATTTTGATTTTGCAGGTTATTAGAGGTGGTAGACGGGTCGAGGTGTCAATATTTGATATTGTTGTTGGTGATGTCATACCTCTAAAGATAGGGGATCAGGTGTATATTCTCTCCCCCCTGGATCAGTGTTCAACATATATGTCTGCATATTGCTGACCTGAAAGGTGCTTGTTCATTAGGTTCCTGCTGATGGAATTCTGATAGCTGGCCAGTCACTTGCAATTGATGAATCAAGCATGACTGGGGAGAGCAAAATTGTAAGCTTTTGCATACGAGCTACTTTATTTTCGGTACATTCGTTATTAGAAATTGTACATGCATGGGAAGTTTTCTGGTTCTCTCCTTTCAATTTCCCTATTTCTGGAGGATGTGTTTTTTTTTTCTCTTCCTATTCTCCATTTATATCATTTCATAATTAACATACTTTTTTTTTTTGACCGGATTGATTGAATTAGTGAACTTACTGGTTGCTTGGTTGGGGTGGTTCAGGTTACAAAAGATTCAAAGCAACCGTTCTTGATGTCTGGTTGTAAGGTGGCGGATGGCTATGGAACAATGCTGGTGAGTCTGCCTCAGGAACTTCATTTAATTAAAAAAGACTAGTTGAGCTTTATCGTCTCTCTTAGGGGTCTTTTGGTATCCATATCTGATGAGGATACTAGATATTGATTTCGGCATCAAGATATGGGTATAAGATTGATACTTGATATCTTTGTTTGGTATGTCGTAGGATGTCATTGTGATATCAGATATCAAACCCTAAATTCTACCAAAAAAATAAGACAACAATGCGTGGGATAGGACTATAGGAGCAATGAGCGGAGTTGTGATATCTTGATCCCAATAAACTGGTTTATCAGTTAGTTGAGAAAGTGACATTTTGAAATCAAAAGGCATCAGTTTGATATCCGATTTTAGATTAACCAAATATTAGTTATGGGATATCTCATATATGTATATACCAAACAAGCCCTTAGTTCTGGTAAAATAAGCATTTTGTATTGATGAAGATATGATCCTCCTTTTGGGAGCCTCATGATGCTGTTTTAGTATTGCATTATAGTTATTGGATCTTAAGGTGATTTCAGAAAATATAGCGTAACCTAACAAGTTTTATGATGCCTCTCAATACCATCAGATATCCACTCAAGATCTAAATATAATTTGATAGGAGAAAGTGACAACTAATTATGCCTTCTAGATTCTACTGTTTCTTTTGCTCTAATGCAAGTAGCTATAGTTGGCTTTATAATGTATCACTTGGGCTAGTGTGAAGTTCTGCTTCAATTTCATTGTTTATTCTCTATATTTCCTTGTTTAATGAATTTGATGCAAGTCTACTTCCTGCTAAGTCTTTTTTTCTTGGATTGTATTCTTTGTAGGTAACAAGTGTGGGCATTAACACTGAGTGGGGTTTACTTATGGCTAGCATCTCAGAAGACACTGGTGAAGAAACTCCTCTACAGGTCTCTTTATGAAGCCCCAAAAAATTTATACGCTATTTTCTACTTGTGTATCTCTCCTTTTATGAATGTTTTCGTGTGTGTGTATATATATATCTTCTAACTCAGTTACACTATCGTTAACCATGTGGCCATGTGAATAACAGGTCCGACTGAATGGACTTGCAACTTTTATTGGTATAGTTGGGTTGTCAGTGGCGTTTGTTGTCTTAGTAGTTCTTCTGGCAAGGTGTGCTCGTCCTCTCCGGTGTTGTTCTTCGGCCTTGTGGCTGTCATATTTTATGATCTTAATGGCATCTTTTGCTTTAACTTCAGGTATTTTAGCGGTCATACTTACAACTCCGATGGAAGTGCCCAATTTAAGGCAGGGCACACTAAGTTCAGCCGTGCAATAGATGGAGCTATCAAGATTGTCACAATTGCTGTATGTGCTATCTTATACAGACTTGTTTGTTTTTAGTTATTGAGGTGGTTGTGAGTCTTCTGATTGGGCTACTTCATTACAGGTGACGATTGTTGTTGTTGCTGTTCCTGAAGGTCTTCCCTTAGCTGTTACTTTGACGTAAGTTTTTTATTTGTTTTCGGATTTGAGCATTATTATCATTGATTTGGATATCAATTAAGTTGGTTTGTTGACTTTTTTTTTTTATGATCGCCCAATAATATATGTATCATTTCTGAAGGATAGGAGAGTTGTACTCGGGAATTAGGGGTGTATAATTGTTCTGTGGTTGATTAAGTAAGGAGCACTATAATGAAGTCTACTGAAGGGAATATTTTTCTATATATGTATGGAAAGTATGTAGGAGATCCTGACCAAGAATAGGAAAATAACATTTAACAGGATAGCAACTTGAATGACAAAAACTGGTGATATGAAACTCTACTATCCAGGAGATTCTACAGACATGCCAAAAGTTGAAAGTCAAAATAAGCTTGAGAGCCTATACTCTAGTTATTTGGTTGGGCTTTGATGCCCAGTCTGCTCCTGGAACTCATCTGCTGGGATGTATTTATATGTACAGGGTTTGAAGCAATAAACTTGAACAGTTTAACCTTTTCCGTTGGACATAGTATCGAGTGAATTTTGGTGTTTGTTATTGCCTTCTGTTTTCTTTGAGTCTTAGTCTTGCTTTCTGTAAATAACTACTACTGCTCTTCATAAAGCCATGATCATTGTTGTCATTGCGATCATCATCTTTGCCATTTGTATTTTGTTGCTATTCATATTGTACTATTTTTTGCCGGTGCAGCCTAGCGTATTCAATGAGAAAAATGATGAGAGACAAAGCTTTGGTTTGTACTTATGCTATCTTATCTCCTACTGCTTTAAAATCTTGTATTATCTGTTAGGGAATTTGAGGATTAATTATGCATGCAGGTAAGGAGGTTATCTGCTTGTGAAACCATGGGCTCAGCTACTACAATTTGTAGTGACAAGACCGGAACACTGACCCTCAATCAGGTAAAATTTATTTAGGTCGCGAATTATCAAGTATCTCACTTGGAATACAAATCTTCATGCTGCATTTTTCTATCTTATTGCTTTTGCTCACATTTGCATTGTCTATACCTGCAATGGGGATCTCTTTCTGAACTTCTTTTGCAGATGACTGTTGTTGAGGCTTATGCTAATGGGAAGAAAGTGGATCCCCCAAATGATGGTTCACTGTTGTCTTCTTCTTTGTACTCACTTCTTATTGAAGGTCTTGCTCAGAATACGACGGGTAGTGTTTTTGTGCCTGAGGTTAGTAAGCTGCTGTGAGCTATTTAGTGTAATGAGCCTACTGTGTATACGAAACCCTTGTATGTGTATCAGTATAACACTAACATGGCCCTGAAATAGCCAGATTTAGAACCCTTCTGTGTATATGACACCCTTTGGATATATCTTTTGTTGTTAAGTCATTATGTCCAATTGTATGATTTGACAAATATTCAAAATTGCATTTAGTTGTGCATGCCATTCCAAGCTATTCAAACTTACAATATTGTACTGTGTATCTACAGGGAAGTGGGGAGGTTGAGGTTACTGGGTCACCCACCGAAAAGGCCATCCTAAATTGGGGGATTAAGGTATCTTTGCTAATTGCATATCAGATTTTCCATCATTTGAATATCTCATCATATACTAACATGACCTTCACAGCTCGGAATGAATTTTGATGCTGTTCGATCAAAATCTTCTATTATTCATGCTTTCCCATTCAACTCAGAGAAGAAACGTGGTGGTGTCGCT
The DNA here is from genome assembly GCA_033239045.1 of Fagopyrum esculentum. Taxonomy (NCBI): domain Eukaryota; kingdom Viridiplantae; phylum Streptophyta; class Magnoliopsida; order Caryophyllales; family Polygonaceae; genus Fagopyrum; species Fagopyrum esculentum. The sequence continues at coordinate 196,003 of BSUD01000439.1, read as the reverse complement.
GTAAAGACGGTATGACCTCTCTCTCGAGCC
>BSUD01000439.1:141125-162092 GCA_033239045.1 Fagopyrum esculentum | reverse complement strand
GCCGTACTGAAATGCAATCTTGTACCTAAGGCAGTTTGCAGACTTCCCCAGAAATGCGAGGTAAACCTCGGATCTCTATCGGATACAATCGATACAGGGACTCCGTGCAGTCGAACAATCTCTCTCACATACAACTCTGCCAGCTCATCCAAGGAGTTATCTTGTCTCATCGGTAAGAAGTGGGCAGATTTCGTCAATCTGTCTACAATCACCCATACCGTGTCATTCTTTCTGAAAGTCCTAGGAAGTCCAACCACAAAATCCATTGTAATCCGCTCCCACTTCCACTCAGGAACTGATAAAGATTGTAATTTTCCTGCTGGTGCTTGGTGTTCAGCTTTCACTTGCTGGCACACTAGACATCGAGCTACAAAATCAGCTACCTCTCGTCTCATCCTGGGCCACCAATAGATCTTCCTCAGGTCATTAAACATCTTCGTACTCCCAGGATGCATGGAATACCTCGAGGAGTGTGCCTCTTCAAGTAGCTTCTTCTTTAACTCCTCAATGTTTGGCACGCATATCCGTGCACCTCTGTATAACACTCCCTGATTAGACAACTAGAAGTGTGTAGTGGTAGCATCTCCTACTTTAGCTTTCAACTTCTTCAGTGTATCATCCTCATCTTGTCTAGTTGAAATCTCATCGAGAATCAACGGTCTAACCTGAATGTTCGCTATCAACTCGGATCCTCTTACATCCATCTCTACTCTCATAACTCTGAGAGCTAATAGATGCTCAACTTTGTAGTTGACCTTACCACCTTGGTCACTGCTCTTTCTGCTGAGAGCGTCAGCTACCACATTCGCCTTTCCTGGACGGTACTCTATAGTGCAATCATAATCCTTGAGTAACTCCATCCATCTTCTCTGCCTCAGATTCAGATCCCTTTGAGTGGGAATATACTTCAGGCTTTTATGGTCGGTAAACACCGGAAATGTATCACCATAAAGATAGTGCCTCCAGGTCTTAAGAGCATGAACTATAGCAGCAAGCTCTAGATCGTGTGTAGGGTAGTTCTGCTCATGAGGTCTCAACTGTATAAGCTATTACCTTCCCTTCCTGCATTAGAACTCCTCCTAAGCCACTCCCAGATGCGTCGGTGTAAACCACAAAGTTACCCTTATCTGAGGGTACAGCCAGAATAGGGAACGTAGTCAATCTTTTCTTAAGTTCTTCAAAGCTCTCTTGACAACTGTTATCCCATATAAACTGCTGATTCTTCTTTAGCAAGTTAGTCAATGGACGCGCGATAATCGAAAAGTTCTTTACAAACCTCCTGTAATAACCCGCAAGTCCTAAGAAGCTGCGAATCTCCGTAATGCTCTTCGGAATTTCCCATTCTGTAATAGCCTTGATCTTGGATGGATCAGGTTGTATACCATCTCGTGATATCACATGCCCTAGAAAGGCAATCTGATCCGTCCAAAACTCGCACTTGCTGAACTTCGCGTACAATTGTCTCTCCCTCAGAATCCCTAAGATACGTCTCAAATGTTCTCTATGAGTATCTGCATCTCGGGAATATATCAAGATATCATCAATGAAGACCACGACAAACTGATCTAGATAAGGTTGGAAGATCGAGTTCATCAACGCCATGAATCCTGCAGGTGCATTCGTCAACCCAAAAGGCATAATTGTAAACTCATAGTGTCCATACGGAGTACGAAAAGCTGTCTTCGGTATTGAATTCTCTGCTATCCTCAACTTCCAGTATCTCGATCGAAGGTCAATCTTTGAAAATACTATAGCACCCCTTAACTGATCAAGCAAGTCCTCTATCCTCGGTAAGGGATACTTGTTCTTGATTGTGATTTTGTTCAGCTGATGGTAGTCTATGCACAATCGTAAACTACCGTCTTTCTTCTTCACAAAAAGCACTGGTGCACCCCAAGGAGAAATACTCGGGCGTACAAAACCCTTCTCGAGTAACTCCTCTAGTTGTTTCTTTAACTCCTTCAGCTCTAGCGGAACCATCTTGTAAGGAGCAATTGATATAGGTGTTGCACCTTGTAATGCTTCAATCTCGAAGTCTACCTCTCTACTCAGAGGTAAACTATTTAAATCATCAAGGAAAACATCAGGAAATTCTCTGACAACATCCACCTCAGATACTCCGGGACTAGCTATCATAGAATCTGACACACTAGCCAAATAAGCTTGACACCCTTCTCGAAGTAATCTAAAAGCTAATACTGCAGATATGAGGCAAGCAGGAATCATAATCCTCTCACATGTCAGAATCACCTCTCTCACCCCATCTACCTCCATGGTGACTTCCTTTGTAAGAATCAATAGAAAAGGCAGATCCCGTCTCCAATTGCTCCCTCAAGCAAGGATATAGCATATTGTACACGTCTCTCATTAGCGTAGATAACTCCATCTAGAATGGACACAGTGTTCCTCAATCACGCATCCATTACTAATGGATCAATAGTCCCCTCAAACGACTTTGCCCCTTGGCGGAAAATATTCTCAAAATTATTGTCCATCTTTACTAGCATAATAACCGCTTGAGACACTATTGTGTCTATGGTGGTATAACTTCTCTCAATATATCACTAAATCAGATATACTAGCCATATCCGATGGTGGTAGTGATATTGGCTAACTGGCACCTTATGGTGCTCCTGATCATTTCTACCCTGAGCATGTACACACTCAGTCGACCCTTTAGCTGGGCTCCGCCGTCTAAAAGAAAATCAAAGCAAAATTTTCAGAAAACTTTTCAGAAAACTTCCCACACCCAAGCCAAGGAATCATATCCCTGCTCTGATACCAACCAAATGTGAAACCCACCTATTTCATTTCTAGTTGATTACCAATTAATTAACCCTGTTTAAAACAATAAGCGGAAAAGCGGAAAACGTAAATTTTTAAAACTTTATCTTACAACCATATTCCCAACATATATACATACTAACATACGTCATAAACTCCGTTTAACCAAAACACAACTGTTTTAAAACCATGCAAAACATCCTAGGCGGTAGCATCCCATAACAGCCCACCTGATATGATCTCAAATCCAGGTGTTGGGTCCAACGTCCTTGCCTTGATCAGGCCGAGCCTGAGTAACTGAAAAATATGTGGATATAACAACAATGAGCCACACGCTCAGTAAGGGTATACAAATCGCACTCTCCCAATATATATAAGTATCTAATATCCCGTCCCCGAAGGACACTCCATACCCTTTCTCACATTCCAAAATCGATCAATGCATACATATCCACATTCACATATAATTCCACAACCATTCTTATCACATTTCACATAACATTCAAGCATGTTATCACACATCACATATAATTCCACAACCATTCATATCACATTTCACATAAACATTCAAGCATGTTATCACACATCACATATAAACATATCATCTCATATAAACATCTCATATCATCTCAACACATATAAAATAATCATAACATAACATATAGCATGCTAGACTCGATCGCATCGATGCATAGGTGATAATTAACTAACTAGCTCCAACTGATCGTACGATATATTTTCTCATTGCTTTCGTATTTCTTTCTTTCTTTCTTTCTTTTTTTTCTTTCGGTTGGCCAACCCGATAGCGTCATAGGCCCCCTGTAGATCAGGTAGCGACCTCAGCCATCTGTCCTAAGACCCCCTGTAGATCAGGTCGCGATCTTGGACTATTTTTCTTATCTTGAGGCCCCCTGTAGATCAGGTAGCGACCCCTGGCTGTTTTTCTTATCTCGAGGCCCCCTGTAGATCAGGTAGCGACCTCGTCCCCCGGAAACCCGTGCGGGACCCAGTTGGGCTAATTAATCAATTACCATCCTATATTATCACTTTCATATCATAACTCAATTTCATGCTTTCATCATATTCTTTCATCATATTCTTTCCACTATCATCTCATGTACCTCATGCATGCTTTCACAAGGAATATCAAGTCATCATCATCGTCTCACTCATATACATATAAGCATGCATACAATCATAACAAACATATATATACACTCAAGCATGCATAAAATCATAGCATATTAAATACATAACATATATTAAGCAAGTGTAATTCATATACACTTACCTCGCAGGTAAGAACAATAAAACCTCGCAAACCAACTATTGAGTCCGTTTCCCACTCGGACTATCCTCCTTTCTCGTATTTGGATACGCTCACAAAGAAGTAAGCTATAATTAAACCGAACCCTTCAACAACACCTGTTGAGAATATCATATTCCTCGTATTAAACTTCTCGCTTCAACCACCAGTTAAATTCATTCCTTTGAATTTAATTAGCTTACAGCATTTTCTAGAATCCCAATTTAATTAATTAACCTTCAATTAATTAATTAAATTTTGCCAGAATAACGTTTTGCCCGCAGGCAATTTCTGAATCCACCTGTCATCAAATCTCATCAAACAAACAGCCCATAATCACCAGAATAATGTAACGAGTATAATGGAATTTCCAATTATCCATTTTGGCAAGCCTAAGGTCAATTTAGGCAAAATCGCAATACGAAAAACGAATAAATTCATAACTTATTCGTTACTAACCCGATTGACGATCCGAAAGAAGATTCGGAATCACAACGACGCAGGCTACGCTCGGACACCATCAAATTCACCGGAATCTGAGCGACGGAACCTCCCTAGTATCATATATGCTCGACCAGACCTCCCCTTGCTCGGAAATGTAGAAACTCGGTACCAAAATGAAGAGAATGAAGAGAGGAATCCAAAAACTCAAACGGATTTGAAATCGGATTAGAAACGAAGAGTAGATCTGAGTTTGAAGGTTGAGAGAAATCAGAGCTTTTACGAGGAACGTGAAAGAAAATGAATTAATAAACGATATTTCAGCTATTTATAGCGAAGACGATAATTATCCTTTAGCGGAGTCGATAATTATCCTTTTACCGATCCGAAAGCGGTTTAAGCCCCCTTCTCCAAACTTCTCGAAATTGGAATAATAAATCTGGAATATTGTATGGATAATTATTCCGCAATTGTTTCGAAAAACGCGTATTCCTAAGCCGTCTTTCTTAGCCGCTAAGAAACGAAATAGCGACTCTTTTAGCCATTTTGCCTTTTCATGTTTTTTCATATCTAGGACATGTCCGATGTCCTGATCATTTCTCTCAACTGCATTTTTATTAATTGAAGCTCCCAAATGCTCCAAATAATACCGGGGTGTAATATCATCTAGGAGCTGGTTACCTCGAGAGGTATCTCGTGTTAAAACGGATTTAATTTCCTAAATTACTCGATTAGGTCATCTTCGATTTTTGACTGTTACAATAAAGTTTAAATTTACAAGAAAATACGTCTCATTTACAAGCATAGAGTTATAGAGAAATGTCTAAATTATGATAGAATTTATTATAATAAATAAGGGCAAATCTGCCAGTATCGTTTTAATAAGACTATTCACCTAATAATTTATAGGTCTAGAATTTATCAATGGGTGCATTTCATCCAATTATGTCTTTAAATATACCACAACACTTATTTATGAAGAAAGTGTCATGCAATAAACGATTTTTTTTCCCACATTCAATTTTAAATTTATCTCATATGGTGATCATTTGTTTAACTAATCATAAAATATTAATTTATATGTCTAATTATTCAACTAAACTTTAAATTGTTCAACTATATGATAAATTGTTCGACTATATTCGAAATTGTTCATTTCTTCAATTTCGAATACAGTTGAACAATTGCTATTTTCTATCATAACCAAACTTTCTACTGTATGTCCCCTTCTCACTTGAACCTGACCCTATATACAGGACTATAGGAGTTGATTTGTATGAGAACCAATTTTACAAAGAGATATGAGAACCGCTAATGTTCGTTGGATTATGAAATATTAACGACTAAGATTGAACACGTTTCTTTGAATTATTCCGTCAAATTCTTTTCCTATCTTGGACTATTACATTCCTTATACATATCCATATAATGGGTTGTTCATCATTAATTAAAATATAATAAAACCTAACAATTTGTGCTAGGTAATATGTAAATTGATCTGATTTATTGTTTAGTTCGTGTTCCTTCATTGTTTTGTATTGTAACTACTTTATAAAGATTTTCACGTTTTGTAGTTCACGTCTTTGGTTTATGTTGCTCATGTCAATGAATATAACATTATTTTATGGCATTGATTCTTCGTCGTGTTTCTATTTGTTAGTCGTGTCATTTGTTTGTATGCACAATATGTTCGTGAATTTTCATGAACTTTTTGCCCTTCGTGGAGAAAATGAAAGTACCTTCATTTATTCGTATTTACAATAGAAAAAAGAAATCAATATATACTTATATCCATGAATGTGTCATTTGATTGTATGCACCCTTATGTTCATGAATATTCATAAACGTGTTACCCGAGAAAATAGAACTACTTTCATTTGTTTGTATTTACAATAGAAAATGGAATTATCTTTTTTGGTTTATGTTACTCGTGTCCATGAACGTGTTACTCTCGTTGATGAACGAAACATGCATGGAATTATTTACAGGTTGAAATTTAAAAACACACACGAGCATGACAACTGGAAGGAATGAGACACAATTCACACATGAACATATCTTTTACTTTATAAGAATAACACGTTCATGGACAAATATTATATTCTACAAGAACGTATCTTAGGGCATGTTCAATTCCTTTCCCATATCATATATCGTATCGATCTTGGTATCGATATCAGGGATATGAGTATGATATTGATATCTGATATGTGATACATATGTGTTGGCAAGATGGTGATGTATATCAGAAGAGGGAGATTTTGAGGGAGACGTGGGGGGGAAAAAAACTTGCTTGTCAATCACAAGAGATATCAAAATCGATAAAAAAGAAAGAAAGAAGTAAAGTATTGATATCTGGGTATATCACTTTGATATTCATATACTCAATTACCAACCATGGATATCGAATACGTGATATTCATACTCATATCCCATATCATGACATGGGAAAGAAACAAACCCTTATACTTTACAAGAACAACACGTTCATGGACATACATTAAAAACTAAAGAATGCCTACAAACTTACATGATTGTCGAAGCAATTGTCTCACCAAAGGGTAACACGACCACCAACACTGTTTGGTTTTAAGAAATAGGAATCGTGTAATAGGTACATACAATGTCCCGTGTTCGTGGAAATAAGAATATCTAAAAATACATCGGTTTCCTAATATTACATTGGTGAATTTTCTCAACGTAATACTTACCGTAATAAGGGATTGATCATGAACCGTTCATCTAATAATCTCACAGCTCTTAAAGGTTTTTATTCCTCTCCGTAAGAATTGTTTACTCCGGAGCCTGAATATATATATATATATATATATATATATATATATATATATATATATATATATATATATATATATATATATATATATATAGATACAGACTCCTATGTAAACAGCCCTTATAGTGTACAATGAGAACAAATAGTAGCCCTTGATCTAATTAATCTAAAGGCTGAAAATTAACATAAATATTCAATGAAAAATTCAGCACACTCTCCTCATTGGAATGTGTAATACACTCTCCAAAATAAGGAAATTATAATATTTTTAAAAAATTATAAATGAGATCTTCTTCCACTATTTTAGGGAGTTACAATATACAGAATCTTCCAATTAATTTCAACAAAATCGATCAAAGCAATATCAATTATATGGATGATACGTTTTGCTGAAACGCCATACACTCCATTGTCGCCGGAAGAACTGAACATATTTTCGCCGAAATAGTTTAAAGTAAGTGTTTCTTGTTCAGTATACAATATTCTCATCATCAAACAATCGGTTGATTTGTCCTCAGGTTGTTCGTTTTTCATCAATATATGTCCTCAATTGTTCGGTTGATTTGTGTAGGGGATTCAGGCAAGAAACAGATTCGGAATCGATGGAAGAAGGTAACTGAACGTGGAATAACATAAACGGTTAAAGTAATATGTTAACGGATATTTGGTTTCATACTAACAAATATATTTGAATATACCACCGAATACGATTCGGTGACGGTGAAGGTTTACCTAAATATCAACTATTAAACAAACTCGTATTTAAATTATCATAATATAAATATTTATTGAATTTTTTACAGATTCCCCATGTGAAAGAGATTGGGATGTTGATGGATCCGGCATTGATGCTAACATGGAGAGTATGGGTGAATTTTATGAAACAGCGGCAAACGAAGAATTTTATGAAGTCCGATGATGTGTTACTCACTGTAAATCCATCAAAACAAGACATGGTTGAGAGTTTTGTTGGAATAAAAGTTCCACCAGATGTTACCATTCAGCCACCAGTGAAAGCAAAAAACAAAGGCACTCGTATAAAAAGTAGTCTCGAAACTGCAACTACGAAAGCAAACAAACCACTACGCAAGTGCGCAAGATGTGGTCAGCTCACCACACACGACAAGAGGAATTGCAAGGAGTCCCTCGAATGAGTACTATATGCTCATGAATTTGCAATAAACTGTCTGTATTAGTTGACTCTTTATAACACTCAGACAGTATTATCGGATATATTCGAGAACTCAAATCTTTATATTCTACACTTTATATCGTCTGTATTCAATAAGAGAGATCATTAACATAAAACTCACTAATATATTAGATATCAGTCAAATATACATTGTCTATTATACATAATTTAAGATCATATACGGTTAAAAATGTAAAGGGTGTTATTATCAACATACTACATATTATATATGCGACAACTTGAACATATATATTCGTTACATACTATATTCAGTAACTTGATCATCATCAAACAACACACTTATATTGTCTATATCGATTATATTCGGCAGTTCAATCCTTTATATTCATTACATATTTTGCATATATTCAAAGGTAAGGGTCATTAACGTACAACACACTAACATATATTCAAAGGTAAGGGTCATTAATTGGAGTTAGCATACAAGATTCAAATCATACACGAACGGCTGTTGTAAATTAGTGAATTGACATTAATAAAGACAGTAGTGTCAAACACAATAATCCATACATAAGTGGTCAAAATAGCAAAACATAGAAAGACACGTTAGAATATAGTTTGAGAAACTGTAGCGAAATTGTTTTACAAAGTAACATAATAAGACACCAGCATGGTACGTCTATTCATCATCATCTTTAGCGTTGTTCATCTCCAAAGCCCCTCTAGCAATCATACGCGGTATGTCATGCAACAATGTGTTCTCAGACCAATGGAGCAAAGTATATAAATATTTAACCCTCAACACCCCAATACTTTTCCTGGTTCCTCTTGCAAAGTTACACTCCCAGTTGACACCCCCCTTGTAAGTTTCCATGTGACGCATCGCATATATACCGTTGTCATGGCTAACACGCGTATCTCTCCATTTCATATTTACGATGTGCATTCTGACCATGCTTTTCACTTTATGAGCCAGATCCGCATAATCATCCTCCAACAAATAGGCTTGGAATAGCCGCTTCTACATCACACACAAACTCACAATTGGTCAGCAAATATAATACATCAAATTCATGAATATATAATGCGCATAGCAAATGCATCAATCAAAAAGGCATGGAGAACAATAGAAACCCAAATTTGTGTAAGAATCGACGAAGAACAGAATATTATGATGCAGTACGACGAATATAGTAACTTAATACACTGAATACGGTCACCAAACAGGATAATATGATGTAGAACACCTCATAACTTCTTAGCCCACAAAAACCCCTAAATTGAAAAATCGAAAAAACTAGGGCATTCAAGAATGTTCATTACCTCTACTGAAGACGATGAAAGGAGAATAAAGAACGCCGAATACAGTCAATGTAACAACAGAATATGGCAACCAACCAGTATATTTAGTTCTACAACTCCGAATACAGTCGACCACAAAACCGAATATGAAATCGATCTCCAACCACTTGGCCGGCGACTTCAATGGCTCCGAATTTTTGAATGCAGCAGTTGAAGAAGAAGATAGTCACAAGAAAATTAGGGATTTCGTTAGTTCTAACCATGAAAAAAATCCTAAATTGAAGAATCGAAAAAAAAGATTGTTCTTGATGAATACCTCGAGTGAAGACGTAGAAAGTCGAACACGGTTGCTTGTGTAGATGAATGGGGAAGAAAGGCAAACACATAAAGCTCCTGCAACTATCGGCACCAAAGAAACGATTCAGTTATGGAGAGTAGGGTATCACACGCGCCTGCAACTTCCCTAAACTTGTTTAGCATTTATATATATTTTTATTGTTAATTAAAAAACTGCTTAATCTCAGCCGTCCATTATATTGATCCAACGAATATAATTCGTTCTCATTGAACACTATAAGGGCTGTTTACATGGGAGACAAACTCTCTCTCTCTATATATATATATAACTCGGTGTTAAAAATCAAAAGATATAATATTAGGGTTAGTTTTCCAATTTCAAAACTCAAAGTTTACCCTGTTTAAGGTTTAGGTACGGAAGGAATAATCCGTACGATATTGTGCAGCGTTGTCTTTGTGATACATGTCACCTCTTTTCCTCTCTTTCTAACGGCCTTTTTTCTTATAAGTTTTTGTTGTACATTTTGTTCAAATTTGTTGTTATGTTAGTTAATTTTTTTTAAAGCTAGTTCAAACTATATTGTACTGATTATTTTACAAATTTTTTCATAAGTTCAAAATAATACATGAATTAATGATAAAATTTTTGAGCTAATATGACACTCTATTTGAACTAATAGTATAAAAGATTTGAACTAACAATAATAAAAGTATAGCAATAACAGTAACTATAAAAAGTTAAACTTTTATAATACTTGTTCAAACATATACAAGTAAAAACATGCATAAAACATAACTACTAAATATAACAATACTACATAAACTAATGATATAAAATATTTGAACCAATCGTACATAAATTTTTAAATGACAAAGTAGATGTTACAATATTTGCTAATGAAAATTACAAAAAAATAAATCACCCATCTACCCTTCTCAATATAAAATTTCAATAGAACAAATTTTTTCGTGCACAAAATTCTCACCACACATTTTTCTAATTGTTCTAAAAAAATGAAAACCAATTATACAAATCAATAACACTTAGGGCCCGTTTGGTTTTAACTCCGAAATCGGAAACGGAATGGAAACGAATCTAGTTCATACGTATGCCCTTGTTAATGAAAGTTTTTGGAATCGTTCTTTGTGGTTTGAAGTAATTGGAGTAGAGTTTGATTACTTTTGATACCCTATAGGGAAACAAAATGTGGGGAAGCAGGTGCATTTTGCATTAAATCACAAGGAATAATTCCATAAAATTTCATGAATAAGGATATACATATGAACTAAATTTATTTTCATTCTCTTTCTGTTGATGGAGTTGTAAAAAAAGAGGCCCTTAATTTATAACTTAAATTTTTTTTTGTGTGAATTTATAACTTAAATATGTTTAGGTAAAACTAATTTTCTTTAGTATAGATTTAATTGGCGAAAAAAATGGAAACCAATTATACAAATCAATAACACTTAGGGCCCGTTTGGTTCCAATTCCGAAAACGGAAACGGAATGGAAACAATTTTTTTTTTTTTTGGTAAAATGGAAACTAATTTACTCCATATGTATATCCTTATTCATGAAGTTTTATGGAATAATTCCTCGTGGATTAATGCAAAATGCACTTTCTTCCCCACATTTTGTTACCCTATAGGGTATTAAAAGTAATCAAATTCTACCTCAATTACTTCAAACCACAAAGAATGATTCCAAAAAGTTTTATGAACAAAGGTGTACGTATGAACTAGATTCGTTTCCATTCTGTTTCCGATTCCGGAGTTAAAACCGAACGGGCCCTTAATTTATAACTTAAATATGTTTAGGTAAAACTGATTTTATGTAGTATAGACAATTGAAGCTATAGAATTATTGTTTTTAAAATATAACAACTTTTTTGTTATATAATATAGATAAGGTCGTAAACCTAAGGTAAAATCTAAACTTAAACCTTAAAAATTTAAACCGGCAAACTGTTGGTTTAACAATGGTTTGTTTTAAAAAAATTTTAACAAACCTTTAAAAAAAAACTAACCAAACCGGCGGTTTAACCGCTAGGTTAGTTAGGCAGTTTAATCCCGTTAAACCATTGATTTCGATTTATTGAAAAGAGAAATCTAAACCTAAAACGTCAACCGACGGTTTAACCGCTGGTTTAGTTAGGCAGTTTAAAGTTTAAACCCGTTAAACCATTGACTTCGATTTCTTGAAAGAGAAATCTAAACCTAAAACGTCAACCGACAGTTTGGTCAAACCGACAAACTTAAACCGACAGTTTAACCAAACCGACAAACCTAAATCGACGGTTTGACCGAACCAACAATCCTAAACGCCAGGTTGGTCAAATTGCCGATTTTTGGGTCGATTTAAAAATCGACGGTTTAGTCCAAATCAAACCCATGTTTAAATTAAAATATGAGCCGTTACATTGTAAAGCAGAAACGCCTAATTCATAACTTTAATATGAGCCGTTACATTGTAAAGCATAAACGCGTAATTTATAACTTTAATATGTTATACGAAGCGTTACATTCTAAAATATAAACGATTAATCTTATAATTATTATATTATACCTTTAACCACTTAAGCAGTATGGACAACTCTCTCGGTATCAGTTTTCCTTAATCAACCAAATTTAAGGTAAGCTTTAATTAAATATAATAAACAATGGGTCCCACTTACTCCATTAGCATAAATTAATAATGGATTTCCTCGAAAGAATATATGCACCAAACTTGGTAATTGCTATTTTAATAAGAAAAAAGATGGGGAAAGGGAATTACCGAATTAGCCATACAAGACAGAGGTCGAGCCTCAAGGGAGAAGCAAACCAAACAGCCAGCCATGGAATCAGCTTCGTCTTCTTCCTTTCTCTGCAATACAAGCTTTCTTCTCAACCAAAATCAGCCTCCGTATTTTCTCAATTCTCACCCTCAGGTTCATCACTACCAGTCTCCTCCTCTGTCGCTTACTACTGCAACTCCTGCAAACCTCAGCTTTCGTCCTACGGCTTCTAAGTTTCATCGGTTTGTTGCTCGGAATTCGCCCCTTGGATCCTCTGACGGTGATATCTCGCCTCCCGAAGATCGGTTTGCTATTATTCTCGAAGTTGATGGGTACAACTCGTAGTTTTTTCGTTTCCGCAATTTAATGTTTGCTGCGAGCTGTTTGATTTGGTTTCTTTTATGTTTTTTTTTTGAATTTATTGAACTTGTGTTGGGAATTTGGTTAGTGGTAGTGAATTGACATTGTTGTGTGCAGTTGTGAACCATGAAAATTTACCAGAACACGCATGTTTGCTGCTCTAATTTTTGTTTTGATTTGTTTCTACTTTTGGAAATTGTTGAACTGATGATGCTCGTATGGTTAGTGGTAGTGAATAGACATTGCTGTCTTCAAGTGTGAACGTCATAATTTTTGTTTTCTGCATTTCAAGAGAAGTAATCCACCATATGTACTGCAATCGAGTTTACTCACAAGTTAGAACATAGTTGCAGCCAGAAACAAATTTGAAACAGAGTTCCATAACGACAACTTTATTTTTCATTACTCCAGTGGTTATAAATGACTTATCATGAGAATGGTTATCATCCCAATTAAGCAACACCTCTCTCTGCCTTATATATTGATGATAAATGGACATTGTTAAAAAGTTCTAGTTGTTTTATGAAAGTTCTCTGGTCACAGAGGACTGGTTTGTAGTTGGTAGTACCATACTAGTTTAAGAAACTAGGACAGTGAGCGGCTTTGGGTAGTAGTAATACATTGCACACTTCCTACCACGCTCGGAGGGAACTAGAGAAGTGGTAGGTATAAAAAGATACATTGCACACTTCCTACCACTTCTAACCTTTCATGGTTTTTGGAGTAGTTTGGAGGTTTATAAACACTGTTGTCCCTAGATACTCTTGTATTTCATTCTGTTACTTCCTGGTCTCCAGAAAGTTTCAAGTGGCACGGTTCTGTGTGGTATATTTTGTTGCAGGTTTTCTGAATATTTTTGTTATCTTTATTGTAACCCTTTTGTGTATCTTCATGTTTTTGTATTGTTTTTTTTATTCTTGCAGTGTTCTCCTTGATGCTTATAGGTCAGGAAACCGCCTGGCTTTTAATGCAGGTATGATTGAGTTAAAAGCGAAAGAAAGACGAGGATCACTCTTTCATTGACTGTAGACGTTGCTATTATGCAGAAAGTGTTTTATATTTTAATCTTAATGTTTTCATTTCTGACAACAATTTCAGCATTTAGGAAGCTTGGCCTGGATTGTGCTAACTGGACAAAACCTGTTTATTCGGATCTTGTAAGGTAGGATACTGGTATCAAGCTCCACCATGGTGGTTCACCAGTTTCAGGATTGATGTTTCATACATTATTGTGTTTTGCTGACTGTGGAAGTGTTGTTTTAAGTGGAATAATTGATTATTGCTCTACAAGTCTACAGCTAAGTGACTGATTTCATAATTATTTACTGTATATTTGATGTTTTCTGTTTAGGGAATTTGTTTGTTGCTGCAATGTGATGAGTTACATATATATACTTGTCTATCAATTTATGCAATTAATTTACTGTATGCATCTATTTGTTTGTGTTAAAATTTAGTACAATTTTTAGCATATCTGATGTTTTCTGTTCAGGTAATTTGTTTGTTGCTGCAATGTGTATGGGTTACATATGTATACTTGTCTATTAATTTATGCAGTTAATTTAGAACATTTGACTTTTATATTAGCATTTGCAGACACTAATTTGATCCTACATCATTGTCAGGAAGGCTGCTGGTGATGAGGAAAGAATGCTTATCCTATTTTTTAACCGGGTTGGTTGCTCTAAACATTTCTTCTTATTAATTATACACCGAAAGTATTCTCCTTAAAAAAGAGGAACATACCAAGTTTTATTTGCGTGTCTGTGCAGTCCTTTGTCTCATTTCATTCTCTTTTTTATTTTTCTATTGCTATTTTTCATTACATTGTATTTTGAACAGGTTGGTTGGCCAACATCATTGCCAACCTCCGAGAGAGAGGTTTTTGTACAAAAAGTATTACAAGAAAAGGTAAGATGGGTTTCCTTCGGTAGAAAAATCATTGTAACAGTTCACTCTCATTTTTCTTTTTCGGTCTACATTTAGATGTATTGGACTTTGTTTGTATATTGTTCATGTAATTACTACTGGCACTTATTTTTCCGTTGCTTCTGTTGGCAGAAAAATGCTTTGGACGAGCTTGTAATCTCAAAAGAATTGCCTTTACGACCCGGAGTTGAAGAGTAATTATATTTTCCATTTCAACTGATCTGTTTCCTATATTCTTTTATCGATCATTACTAATAAACAATAAAATGGTTTACTAGGTGAATACTGAGTAGGAAGTGTTGTGGATTAGTATAGGTTGTATCCATAATGTTAGTTTCTAAGACTTCGGTGAAAAGATAGCAAGGTTACTTTTTTCCCTTCGCTTTTGTATTTTTCATGAAATAGCCAAAAAAAATGTTTAGAGACAGGCATTTTATATTACACTGCAATTGAATATTTGTTGAAATTCTCACCTCCATTCCCCTCTTATTAAATTTTCAACTAGATTTATTGATGATGCAATTAATGAAGGGATTCCTGTGGTGGTTTTGACATCATCGAGTGATCTTGGAGAGAAGATAGCAAGGTATACTTTCCATTCCCAATGTTAGATGCGTTTGCACTTGGAAATTGGGGAATGCCATTGTGTGAAGCTTGCTGTTGTTTTATACCCTGATGTGTAATATATGATTTTGGGTTTTGTATTTTTTAACAAGCCAGTTGAATTTTTAAAATGACAGTTATTTTTCCTATTTCTCTTCACCACTCCTGTCAGTCTTTTGATACTATTTTGACTTTTGGTTCAGTCATTGAAACTTGAGGTTTGTTCTGGGCTTTGCTTAATCTTATTATTTTTAATTTCCTCTATTGAGTTTGCGCATCTAGTCTAACTTGTTTTTTATTTTATGGTATGCTTATTCATGGCATAAAAGTTTACCTTTTGTCTCCTTTTACCTTTTTAGAGCCACTGTTGAAAGACTTGGTTCTGAGAGAACCTCCAAAATAAAGATTATTGGAAGCGAGGAGGTAGAGAAGAGTTTGTATGGCCAGATTGTATTCGGTCAACTAGGTTTATCTGTTGCGGATAATGAACTTGCTAATGAAGCGAGTAAAGCTGGTAATACACCCCATTCTCATTGTCTGCCTACTGTTGAAGGTTTCAGTGCTCATTATTTGTTCAGATTACTGTATGTATGAGATTTGCTCCTTTATTGCAGTTGCTGCTGAGAAAAAAAGGATAGCTGAGCAGGTTGCATCGAGGCTGAAGTTGAGAGTTGATATTGATGAGCTTACACCTGAAAGGTTTTCGGTGTTTTGTTTGCTATCTTTGATCACTCTTTAGGTTGATTACAGAGACACCTTGACCATAGTTCAGAAGTATCAGTATGAAACAGAACAAAAGAATAAAGAAAAAAACAATTAATATTATCATCTCTAAATTTTCATTTGTCTGATTAACTTTCCCAGAAAATCTCATAACATCTAACCGGAAAGTAGAAGCTTAGCAGTAGTTCAGGCATTGTTCGAGTCCACCTTCTAATACAAAAGTGGTGTAGGAATCTCTCCCTCTATATATGTATCATTTTTTGTTCTTTGGCATCCAAAGAAGTAAATCTGTCTGTATGCCCGTGTTGGTAGTTCTTCAACGTGGGAATTTAAAGGATAGAATATTATCCATTTTTATGGAATACTAATCTGCCAGATTTCATGCAGCATTCAGAAGATCGTGGCTGAACTACGTGCAGCAACCGAGTATGCAGGGGCATCAGTGCAGAACTCTGTGCTTGTTGCAGGAACCCGTTCTACTATTGCTGCTGCTGAAAGAGTTGGCATGCCGTATGTTGTTCTTTGCAACAGGTAAAGAAAAACTGTTTTCCTTGTATTATTCGATTTGTTTCGTCTTGTTATACTCGTCTGGTAAATACTGTGCTCATATTGCTATCCATCAGTTTGACGCCTAGATCAGGGTTTCCCTCAGCAAAAGCCGTGATGGATGGTTTTGGGGATGTGGACTTGACTGTATCAAAGCTAAGAACCAAGCTTCAATCTTGAGGTTCTTTAAACACTTCCCGTCTATATTTTTTTTCTTCCTTTCTCTTGCTTACACAATTATATTTTCCAGTTTTCTTTTCTCCAGTACTGAAAGCAAGGGAAATTTCTCTAAATATAACAACTTACAATCTTAATTAAGAAGTTTGATTTGGTAAAAAAACTACAAGAAATGATACACCTAAAAAATAACTTAGAAGAAAGGATAAATAGTTAGATATAGAGGAATCTTATCAAAATTTTCCAAGGGAAAGCATTTTGTTTCAATAGCATTCATCATCCACACTTATTTTCGGTTTCTTGCAGGACGATAGAACACAAGCATAGCAGAGAATTTGCTTGTCAGAGACATGTAGATATCCTTTGTGTACAAAGGAGCAAGCTAAGATGAAATTTGAAGTAATTCATTCATAGAGGTGTTACTAAACATGTAATTGCAGTACAGTTTTATGATTGTGTGTAATCGAAGTGTGAATGTAAAAATGCAGTGGCAAACTATTTATGTACTAACTTGAACCTATTTTGTCAATGGGTTTGAAGTTTTATCAGACTTTGGCAATTAAGTTTGAGTCTTATAATGAGTTACGGTCTTGAGGTGTTGTCCGCAACCATCTTGGTTTGGTGCAGGCGGCTAAGGCACGTCAAGACTCGAGCTTGATTGTTCATTATTCTCATTCTAATGCAGTGCTTTTGTTAGTACATACAAAGTTTTCATGATGTCTTTTTAGTAGTTTAAATTTATAACATGTTTTACCATTGCAATTCTTTTGTCCCATGAACCAATCCCGTATCCCAATCTTGTATCGTGAATCCCTCTTCAAAGAAGAAAAAATTGGGTTGAATAGTCTTTTTTATAACTTACAATTGGTAAGATAATAAAATTTTAATCAAAAGGTTCAGTTGACGGGATATTAAACGAACCCATACAATTTATTTATAGGTAATCCTAGTTGCACAACTCACATGCGTTTTAACAATTTCACATTTGAACCCAAAATGGAAGTTTTTTCTATTTAATTCCACAACCGGGTATTGTAATGGAAGCCGGTTTCAAACCGATTTTAAGCTGCTCAAATTCACATTTGGTTTCCGAAGTGGAAATTGATTCCGTACATGGGCTCCGAAACTAGAATTCTTTCAGGTTCATTTGAAATATGATCGTTGAATGATTCGGTTCCGCACAATGGATTCGGTTCCGCATTCCTAACACGGAATTTGCTTTCGGTTCCGCACTCAAAAGAGTCAATACGCGAAATGATTTCGGATTCGTAGTCTAAAGCCGGAACATACATGGTTTCGAATTCAAGACCCATTTGTGGAATTAAATGACTCTTTCGGTATCAAACGGTTTCCATTTCGGACTTCATGCGCGAAATTGAACCGGAAAAAAATTGTTCCGCACCCAAAGTAAGGATTCAAGTAATTTTTAAAAATATTTTATATGGATACATCTAACAATCCGATCTTAATATATAGTTAATCCGATCTTAATATATAGTTAATCTAGATCCTGGGAATCTTAGATGTACTTAGATATAAATTTTCAATTTTCCATCAAAATAATCTAAAGAAAAGCTGAAATATGGATTAAGATTAAAACAAAATATATGAAGCACCTCAATCCACTGAAGCACATCATTATACTCCCTGCACATTCGACAATCATTGCACCACTTTCATAATTGGAACAGTTTATTTTTTATCCTCGATTTTTGGATGAACTTTTTAATAGTAGATATGGACCTTTACCATCTTTTATATCCTACGCACGGGCCTACACAAGTCTTTCGGGATTCCATCTAAAACCAATTGACAAGAGTAACCCTAAGACTTATGTACACAATATTTGCAAATTTGCATATACCTACCAAGCTAGGGTTGTATTTCTGAAGATTCCGGTCCTCCGGACCAATTGCACTACCCTATACCAAGCTAATAAAATGCAAACTCATGGCCTATTTCAACCACCATAACCACACAACTTAAAAAGAGAAGAAAAACAATCATTTTGCCTTCTCTGACAACAGTTCATATGCACATGTAATCTAGGTATCTATCATATTTACTCATCATACAACATGTAACAGGTGACAACGAAGTAGTCCTAAACATATACATCGATCATGAATTCTATGTTCATAAGGAAATATATTCTCATGAGAGGTAGGACCCTAAAGTAAACATTGCTTGAGCATCACTGAGCTAGATCCAGACTCATCCAAGGTGTAAAGATGCTACCAATACAAGGCTAGGCTTGAATATATGTAATGAAGCCTTACCTAGTATCACTTGGAGCACGACTTTCTCGAGATGACAACAAAGACGTCATCCAGACACCATTTTCTACACTCGGACTTATGCAAAGGGTTGATTATTGCTTGGTCTGAATCGGCTAACTTGTAGCCAATCACGATTTCTTGTCTTTGACGCGCCCTCAGCATTATTTCGTAGAAACTTAGCTCTTCGTTCTCATATAAGTAGAGCTCAGCTGGTTTGATGCACATTTCGTTTCCCTGAAAAATGGTTAGAGGAATTAGGAATACGTGATTCGAAGATTTAAGTATAATGACAGTATTATGTAGAGAAGTGTTACATTCAAGTCATATTAACGAATGTCTGTATTAATGAATTGTGCATGCGCGAATATCTGACCCGATAAGTCTTAACCGGGTCATATCGGTCACAACAGGATTGGAACTCCTAATGGAAACCCGGTTGGAGTTTCCAATCGGATATCCGACCTGATCCATATAAGGGGAATCGGTTATCTGGCTGTGAACAAGATCTTGGTGCTTTTCCGTGTAAATATGCATTCACTTCAATTTCAACGATAAAAAGATGAGAGCAAGGTCCAAACCTCCTCTGCAAATAGCTCCTCGAGCACACGATTGATTTGTTTATCTTCAGCCACCATTGCAAGTGCCATACTTACAAGCTCATTTGAGAGGACATAGTCACTTATTCTGGACACTGAAACCAAGTTTCTTGTTCTTGAGTCCAAGATCTCGCTTATGATAATAGATTTATCTGAAGCTTGTTGCATTTCACGAATCCATGCACTATGACAAACTCCAACATGCCTCATAGCATTCAACTTTGTTTCTTTATAAGGAAGACGCTTCGACTACAATACAGCATGAAAAATACTTTAATTGATGGGACTCCATAAAATCAGGAATGAAATAGTTATGAGTAAATTGATGATTCATTTCAAAATCATTATCATTAGCACTTGACTAATATGCCCTGCCTCTCTCTCTATATATACATTTTGTCAATTTTTTCTTCGAAAATTCAGTTCCATACAACTGCCGAATCAACTTCCTATAGAAAGTAGAAACATAAGAATTTCAACTCGGCGAATTATCAGAGAATGACCCCCTAATCCTCTTACTCCATTATCAACTGCTTTAACTAATAACTAATTGGCATGTTGAAGAAACTGATATCATAATCAACAACACAATTGCTAGGGAATGGACTGGCCTGGTAGCTAAGAACATTTGATGGCAAATCG
The DNA here is from genome assembly GCA_033239045.1 of Fagopyrum esculentum. Taxonomy (NCBI): domain Eukaryota; kingdom Viridiplantae; phylum Streptophyta; class Magnoliopsida; order Caryophyllales; family Polygonaceae; genus Fagopyrum; species Fagopyrum esculentum. Next base: position 141,383 of record BSUD01000439.1, on the reverse strand, counting down.
TACTTGAGTTTATTCATATATACAGGATAGCTAGACTACGTTGATACATATGCAGATATGCCAAGTAGTTCAAAGTTGATGAGCCTGAGAAATTTTTATCAGTTCGGAAATGTTGCAAAATCTCTAACATACTTGCAGTTGATTTACCTGTATATCTCGAATGAGGAGCAACGTTGCAAGGGATCGAGAGTCAGAGTGAACAAATGAGTCCTCCAAAGAGTCATCTGCAAGGATCAAAATCTGTTCACTTAGCGTTAG
>BSUD01000439.1:117711-134185 GCA_033239045.1 Fagopyrum esculentum | reverse complement strand
GGGGTAATTCATTCAATAAGTTATTTGAACCTTTAAAATGATTATTAACATGTAAGAGCCTTAGTCTTTTAGGGATCCCGCACCTACGCCTCAGCTGAGATGTTGGCGCTGAGCTTGTGCTGAGCCAGGGCCGAGCCGCCCCTTCGAATTTGTGGACTGCACCTGCGCCTCACAAGGTCTGCCCCTGCGGTTTCCTGCGGCTGCAACCGTCTTTGTTGACCCTTGACCCATGCTTTACCTTGCCTTCCTATATAAGCTTCCCTTTGCTTCTGGATAAGGGTTTCTTCATCTCCTCCAGGCTTCTTCACCTCACGTTCATCTTTTCTTCCCCTTCTTTCTTTGATCTTCTCCCTTGGTGTTTCTTTTGATCTTGCAAGAGAGTTTTGAGCTTTGAGCTTGGATTGATGATGATAGATGTGATGTTGAGCTATGGAGAGCCAACTGAGGCTGTGTTGGTGTTGATCTTCTCTTCTGCTTAGGTTCCAGCTGTGGTGAGTTCTTCTCTTCTTTTTTATTTCTTTTTCTTTTTTCTTCTTTCTTCCTCTCTAGCTTAGGATTCACAAGTTTATGCTTGTGTGGACCTTTCCTAGACGTTTTGATGCTCATATATGTGTATATATGTATGTGTATGCTTGTTGGATAGTGAAGAAGTGAAGAGGGTCGAGTGAAAGATCGAAGAGAAGTCGGAGTTGGGCTTTCTGCACACCAGCCGCCCCTGCGCCACCAGACTGCCGCCCCTGCGCCTAGTGTTGCGCCGCCCCTGCGCCACCAGACCCCCCCCCCCTGCGCCTTATGGGTGCTTCGCCCTGCGCCTTCCTGTTACGCAGGTGCGTCTTTTGTAGGACCTACCTAGGGTGGTATGGATCCTTTACTTTCCTAGTATGAGTGGCTTAAAGGCATGCTAGGTGTGAGAGTGAGTTGAGGATCATGATATTGTTGTATGCCGGTTATGGCTTTAAGCTTTAGTATATGTATGCGATGATCAAATGAATGTTGATAATGCCTTAGGCATTTGTGAGTTGTGATGTGATCTTGAGGTTTGAATTCAAGTTATGAGTTGGGGATGGGTATAGGGTTTAGGAGGTGGAATCTCCTAACCTTGGGACGATGCCGATATTGTTGTGCTTTGCTGATGCAGGCACGGATCATTTCCCCTAGGATAAGTTGTGACCACTTGATACGAGTTGCGTTTGAGACTAGTAAGTCTTTGGGACTTACTTAGCTAGCAGTTATGGGTTCGAGTGTGTGTTGTGGTTGTGTGTGTGCATATGTGTGTTGCATTTATAACCTAACCGGACTAGGATGACTTTACATGCATACTAATTGGCCCAAGTGCATGATAACGAGTGGTGATAACTTGCCTAAGCCCAGAATTGGGTGGCTAGGGGGTTCTCTGCAACTAGTCCTCCAAGTGGTGATGATTGACACCATTCCAAACCTGAGGGAAAACGGGGATAGAGGCGTTGGGAGTTTTACTCCGCATGTCACAAGGAAATGAACTAGTAATGGTATAACTTAAGTAAAGATAATAAATGGATATGCGTGTGTTCCTCCAGGTGGTGATGATTGACACCATTTTAAACCTGAGGGGAAACGGGGACAAATTGCGTTGGGAGTTTTACTCCGCGTGTCACAAGGAAATGAATTAGTAATGGTATAACTTAAATAAAGATAATAAATGGATCTGCGTGTGTTCATATCATGATGTGATGTGTTGATGTGTTATATGTGCTGCTGCTTCATTCTTATTCAATTTTGTTAGCTAACGGTTTTATGTCGTGTTGTAGACGATCTGCAGGTTAGGAAGACTGCAGAGTGAGCCGGATGGGTGATCAGCCGAGGGCTTCCGTACACTAGGTTGTTCGTTTGATTTTGGGATGTTTTGTACCTGGATGTTTATGGTTTGCCGTTCTGGTACTCGGCTGTGATGTTGTAAACCTTTTGATGTATATATTTATACAGTTTGATGTATTTGATTTTAATGTATTTGTGTCTTGTTGTTAGATCCAGTGAACTTGTTGTCAGGCTAGAGTAACAGTGGCGCCCCGAGTTCCGCGAATTCTGGAGGTTACATAACAATAATTAGCAAATAATAATTTATTTTTTTCTCTCTCAATTAGTTAACTTTGGGTTATAGATAAGCATATTTCAAAAATTATAAAGTTTCAGGACACCATCCAAAATTAAAAAATTATTGAACATAACCCAAAAATACAAAGACACTATCTAAATTTCCCTTTATTATTTAATGACATGTTTAGTGTATCAAAAATGATTTAAAATTAAGAATTGGATTGGAGTTAAGAAAGACACAATTTTATTTCAAAACATTCTTCACGTTGTTAGATAATTTATACTTAAAACTATGAATCAATTGATATTTTTATTGGAAATTATATATATTATTAAATTTAATTTTATATTTTAAAAAATTATAATAATATATAAAATCTTTTCATATATAAATATTAAAAGTTAGTGAAAGAATGATACGATAAAAAAATATTTATTTATTTTAAGGCTATAGGTCAAAACAACGGGCACAATTTTTATTTTTTAAAACGGAAAGCGGTTAGGTTAGTTTACCTTGTAGAGATAGTTTATTTGGAATCATAATAATTAGAAAACTTGGTATTGGGAGTCGAGGTTTCCAAATAGTTCAACCGGTCAGACCACATTTAATTTATTTGAAAACGTGTTCGATCCGGACTTCGTCTAAGAAAAGAAGGTTCAAAATCTCGTCATTGTATTTGTCTACTTTTCTATTTCTTATTGTTTGGTATGACAAAACATGACGGTCAGTCCGTCTACCAGTATCTCGATTGGTTTTTTACTAGTATGTCGAATTTATTTCCCTCTTAAAATATTTATACGCTTATGGACGTGTGATTGTGCTAATATGTCAAGTTGCCACAAAAACCATAAAAGGCGAGAGAGAAAGATCATGTGCGATCAGACAAAGGCACAAAGCGATAGCCGCATAAATAAAAAATATCATTACAAGCATATACTCATTTCTCATTCACCTTTGTCCCCATCTCTCTTTGAGTCGGCGCTCCCACTTCTCTTACATCTGCTACTGTAACATCATCCTTGACCGTCGACAATGGCGGCCTTGCAAGCGACTCTCCAACATTGTTCTTCTCTTTCCACACGTTCATCTCCACCATACACTCCTCTCTTCTCTTCCTCCTCTTCTCTATCTACTCATCTTTCTCTTCTCCGATTCTCCGTCAATTTTGGACCCCGAGCTTGTGTTCAGACTCCTTCTCCGATCACGATTCATAATGGAAATGCCGACACTCGCGTCCCGGAACGTTCCGAAGTCCGGCTCGGTTTGCCTAGTAAAGGTCGCATGGCATCTGACACACTCGACCTTCTCAAGGTTCTCTCTCTCCCGTTTGTTTCTCTCTAGTTTTGGTTTAATTTGTTCTAATTACTTTAGCTTTGGCCAATAGGACTGTCAATTGTCGGTGAGGCAAGTCAATCCCCGACAATACGTTGCTGAAATTCCACAGGTCGGTTCCATCTTGTTTGTTCTATCAGGATCTTGTCGATTTCCCCTGTTTCGTTTGTTTATATGAGGCAAATTGTCCCTTTCATACATTCAATTTCAATAGGTTTCCTATATTTTTGAATTGGATGGTCGTTTCTTCAATTGGAATCTGGTGACCTTGTGTTTACTATTGCAGCTCCCAAATTTGGAAGTTTGGTTTCAGCGGCCCAAAGATATTCTGCGGAAGTTGTTATCAGGAGACTTGGACCTTGGCATTGTTGGTCTCGATACAGTTAGTGAATATGGACAGGTAAGGAACAATATACCAGTTCTTGTAGCGAAGTTGGCAGGAATGTAATGCATTTTCGGAGAACTTTAGAGGGATAGACTGATTTTGAGACTTTCTGATGGAGTTATTGTGTGCACAATACTGCAAATCGTTTTAACATTTTTAGACCAGGTTTTTTCAACTCATTGCTGGCTGTGATGGAATACAATTTGAGAATCTTATGAGAAATCAGTGTGACACAGACTTGACGTTCATACGTGCTTTGTAGGGGAATGAAGATCTTATCCTTGTTCATGATGCTCTAGATTATGGCGATTGCAGGTTATCTATAGCTGTAAGTTCCTGTTGCCTTTTCAACATTGAAGGGGAGTGTATCAGTGTTCTTGATTGCTTCTCTTTCTTGGTTGCTATTTAGATACCCAAGTACGGCATCTTTGAGAATGTGAACTCTATTAAGGAACTTGCTGAAATGCCATACTGGACAGCTGAGAGGCCTCTTCGAGTTGCCACCGGTTTCACTTATGTATGATGATTAATTTAGTAATCTGACTTCGTTGTTTTGGACTGACATTATTGTGGGATGCAGTTGTAGTAATTATTTGGTTATGCCCATGCAGCTGGGGCCAAAATTCATGAAAGAGAATGGATTGAAGCATGTTGTTTTTTCTACAGCTGATGGAGCACTGGAAGCTGCGCCTGCTGTAAGTTCTGAACTTATGTGGGCCTTCAGTAGTTGCTTATAAGTTGTAGAATGGTCATCAGACATCACAAGTCTGTACTTCTGAAAAATATTTCTTTATTCCTGAATTCTTCTTTTTTTTTTTTTTTTGCTTGATTTCATGATTATGAAACAATGTTTTCAACTCTTGTGAATTGTCACCTCATAAAACATTATCACACGGAAAGTGTAATTTCATTTAACATTGATGTGTGAACTTTAGCATATTAGTTCTAGTAGTTGACAAAAAAATCAATGAAGATACGAGGGATCAACTTGTTTCTCTGGTCCAGTGTTCTATTACTCCTCTCCTCTTCCAGAGGGCAGAGGCTTAGGTTGAATAAAGCATTCAGTCAGTTCTCTGAAAGTTGTTGCACCGATCAGCTCCATCTACTGAGTAGACAATTGAAAATCATCAACATGATTCCCTAAATGGTTTAAATATCTATGTCCTACGGCCTCGAGTAGAATCTACACTATTAAGGGTTTGTTAGCTGCAGTTCCAGTTGTTTGTAATCCGAATTTGGTCATGTAGTCTGATATCCGTCAATAGTCTTGCTTTTATCTGACTCGAACCTGCTTGATTTGTATCTTTCTGTACCTACTATACATTGATCTAATTTGTCTATTTTTATAAAGATGGGGATTGCTGATGCCATTTTGGATCTTGTAAGTAGTGGAACAACACTACGAGAGAATAACTTGAAAGAGATTGAAGGGGGTACTGTGGTGGAAAGCCAGGTAAATTCTCCTTCTGCAGGGCAATTTCTAACTTCCTTTTTCTTGGATCAGTATGTTTATACAGTTTATAGTTGCCTTCCTTGGATCATCAATAAACATGTTCTGTTCAGGCTGTACTTGTTGCAAGCAAAAAGGCATTGACACAAAGGGAAGGTGTTTTAGATGCAACTCATGAGATTCTAGAAAGATTAGAGGCGCATTTGAAGGCTGCTGGTCAGTTCACGGTGCGGATATTTGTCTTTTTTTTTTTTCTCTAGTTGCCTTTTTGTTCTCTGATTAGTTAGGTTTATGCTTATTAGTTGTGATACTTCTGTTACTTGCTTACTTCTTTTGCCCCTCTTTCATAACAGGTAGTAGCAAACATGAGGGGAAGTAGCGCAGAGGAAGTGGCTGAACGCATCTTAAGCCAATCATCATTATCGGGATTGCAGGTATTCTTTCCTGGACCTTTTACTCTTTTCACCCCTTAGCTCCAGATTGTTGCAACTATGTAGCACATACTAACACTCTTGACTTTCTAGTAACTTTTTTGTCGTTTTAATGCCAACTCACATGCACAATTTAACTTGAGAAATGTTTTTCTGCACTTCTACACAGGGTCCCACTATTAGTCCTGTTTTCTGCAAGCGCAACGGGAAGATCACTGTAGACTATTATGCTATAGTAATATGTGTGCCTAAAAAGGCCCTCTATAAATCCGTTCAGCAGCTGAGAGCGGTAAGAATTCCAACTATCAAGTATTATCATGTTCAAACACATTCATGTTGCGGGATACCCAATGCCCATTGCCTGAATTGCTTTTTGTACGCTATGAGTACAAGCTAAATAATCAGAAATTTGAAGAAATGGTATATTAATCGGAAATGTAGTTTTGAACCCTTTAACAAATACCAATTTTTAAGAAAGAATCCGGTGAAATAGCCTCTTTTTTATGGGCTATTGTTTTGTAAATCCCTATAATTTTTATCACTCCAATTGACTTACCACTATTATCTATTAATGGTATATTTACTTGATGAGTTTATGCTATGACTATTCTTAGGGGCCGTTTGGTTTTAACTCTGGAATCAGAAACGAAATGGAAACGAATCTAGTCCATATGTACACTATTGTTCATGAAAGTTTTTGGAATCATTCCTTATGATTTGAAGGAATTGGAGTTTGATTACTTTTGATACCCTATTAGGGAAACAAAATGTGGGGAAAGCAAGTGCATTTTGCATTAATCAGGAATGATTCCATAAAATTTCATGAATAACCAACGGACGGGCCCTTAATAGAGTAATAGTGGTAAAAGGCCTAGTTAGCCATTTTACCGCATTTTCAATTACTCTAGCACTATCTGTATTACATTTTACCAATACTGCCTCTTTTTTTAAAGCCTAATACTACAAGTTGTATTATCAATCATGAGATCCAAACATACCCTAAACTAGTTTTTTCACATAAAATCCTGAGATTTTGGGCTTAAATCATGTATCTTACTGATTCTCGTGGTCTATTATATTTTTTGGTTGTGGAAGTTCTTTCAAGTCGGCTTATCACAGTGTGCATTGATTACCCGAGTCAATTTCATAGTCTGTAAAATATTATTAACATACCATTCACTGTCTGGAACAGATCGGTGGCAGTGGAGTGCTAGTTTCCCCTTTAACCTACATATTCGACGAAGAGCCTCCAAGGTGGCGTCAATTGCTCTCTAAACTTGGTCTATAGTGTGTTGTTCCATACACATTTTGCTTGTAAAACCGCAATCAATTGAGCAGTTCAAAGGCACATCATCATGTAGCAGCAAAGATTGTAATTTTCGTTTTCCTTGGAAACTGTTTTGAGGATCCTTGTGACAGATTACCCACAAAATGTGGTCTACACTATATGATGGTCTGTATGTTGTAAAACAATTCTATAATTTGACTCCTTACCTTATTTGGGTAGAGTAAAACAATTCTATAATTTGACTCCTTACCTTATTTGGGTAGATACAAGACGTGCTTTGTTTTCAGGCATTCAAAAAAATCCCTTATCATATTGGAAATTGTGCGTCGTCCACCGTGATATTCAGTCTATATTAGTTTATATCTTCCGCCTTGTGCGAGTATATTTAAATATTGATGGATCTTTACAGGCGGATCTCGGAACATCCGTATGTGAGTAGGAAAGTGAGAAGAAAGGCGGAAGGGAGGAGACTTTCATAAACAGAGAATTGTAAAAACCAAAGTTGTTGAAATAATAGTTATTGAAAACAAATTAAGGAATGAATAAACAATAGCATAATGAGTTAGATGATTGAAAACGTAGAGGATAATCTGAAAATTTAGACGAAATAGCTTTGAAAAATCCGATCTTCAAATTATCACAACTCTAAAAAAGATGAAGAAATATGATCGATAGTGGAAGACAAAAACTGTCACAAAAAGGACGAGGTATTAAGTTGCCTATATTGTACGAATCTGATTCTTTTATCATACAATAATATTTTTATCCTTATTTCTATAAACTTAGGAACGATAGTGTATATTTAGTCTTTCCTTTCAAGTTCATATACTCTGCTTTATATGTAATAGTACGTTGATGATAATAGACAAACTTTTTGCTGCTTAATCAAACCTTAAATGGTATCAGACACTCTCAGATCCTCTTACATCTGATTTTTTTTCATTCAAACGATCTCTTCAATACACTCGATTATGGCTCCGACAACTTCTCTTGCCCTTACGGACCCATTCTATCTACACCCAGTGGATCATCCGGGTCTCGCTATATGCTCGGTTATCCTCACGGGTAACAATTATCCCATTTGGACAGGAACATGCTCAATGCACTTCGTGCAAAACGTAAAGACGGGTTCATTGACGGATCCATCACTGTTCCGGCAACCACTTCACCATAACACAATCATTGGTTCCCTGTCAACTCCATGTTGATCGGATGGATCAATGCCTGCATCGAAGTCAATTTGCGCCCATCACTTGCCTCTTTTGACACCGTTAAAGAACTCTGGGACGATATCCAACTACGGTTCTCAATGGGAAATGGGCCACGCATTCTTAAACTCCGATCTGACATCGCCGAATGCAAACAACAAGGTCAATCTATTATTACATATTATGGTAAACTAAGGCATTTGTGGGATGAACTTGCAGTTTGTCTACCCTCTCATACTACAATCTGCACGCCTTGCTCCAAGATACTTGCAACTGAGCATGCTGATGAGCGTGTCCACCAATTTCTTCTTGGACTGGACGATTCATATACACATCTCAAATCAAACATCATCGCCAAAGAACCGCTGTCATCGCTGAACAAAGTATATGCTCTTGCCTTCCAAGAAGAATGTTCCAACCAAAACAACAAAACAGTTGAATCCACACTTGATATGGCATTGGCGGCCATATCCTATTCCAAACCACAACTCACCAAACCGGACAAATCGCATCTCCTATGCGCCCATTGCAACTGCCACGGTCATAGTAAGTCTACTTGTTTTAAAATAATAGGGTTTCCCGACTGGTGGAATAACGGCAAAGGAGTCGATGATCAACGTACCGGCAAACCACCACAACCAACTATCAACCGTCAGCCCACAACTAGTCACGTTGGCCATGTTGATCTTGCTAATGCAGCGTCTGCAGCCCCGCCATCTACACTCACAGAAAATGATCAACTTGCTCTCGGACCTACCGTTTCTAATTATCAATGGTCGGTGCTCTTTGAGAAATTCAAACACTTTCATTTGAATTCTCAAGATTCTACTTCAGGTATAATTTCTACCTCTTGGATCCTCGATACCGGGGCGTCCTTCCATATGACTGGTGATAAATCAATTCTTACCCTAATTACCTCTATTTCACCTCATGTAATTAAATTGCCTAATGGTGCATTATCTACATCACTATATGCTGGAACAATCTCTATCTCATCTAATTTTACACTTTCTAACGTTTTATTTGTTCCAAGTCTTACATGCAATCTAATTTCTATATTTTGTCTTACTAATGATTCAAATTATGTCACTACATTCACTAATAGTTTGTGTGTTATTCATGACCGTTTTTCGCGGACGCTGATTGGAGCGGGTGAATCTCGTAATGGCGTATATTGGTTGAAATGGATCTCGACTCATCAACATTCTATTGCCGGTTATACCTCAGCCGGGCCGCCTTATGGCATATCCTGCTTATAAAAATATTATTTCCTTTCCAAATGTTTCGAATTTTCATTTAAATAAACAATCTCATTTACCTTGTGATATATGTCACAAAGCTAAACAATCCAGATCTTCTTTTTCCAATAGTCCAACTCACGCTTTATCTACTTTCGATTTAATTCACTGTGATATTTGAGGTCCGTACCGGACACCATCATCATGCGGTGCCAAAAATTTTCTTACCCTTGTCGACGATTTTTCGCGCATAACATGAGTGTTTCTAATTAATAATAAATCTCAAGTTTCTATCATTATTCGCAATTTTTTCAATATGGCTCAAACACAATTTAACAAAACAATAAAGAAATTCCGTAGTGACGATGGTCTAAAATTTCTATCTCTTAAATCATTTTTTTTCTGCACACGGAATCTTATTTGAAACATCTTGCATTTATACCCCTCAACAAAACGGACGGGTCGAAAGAACATAGACACATTTTAAACGTAGCACGAGCTCTTATGTTTCAATAACATCTACCAATTAAATTATGGGGAGAAAGTATTTTAACCGCGTGCTATTTAATAAATCGAACACCATCTTCTATTTTACAAAATAAATCTCCTTTTGAAATTTTCTTTAATAAAGATCCAAATTTTGATAATTTAAAAGTGTTTGGATGTCTATGTTATGCATCTAATCTACCACGAAGTTCCGATAAATTTGTCACAAGATCACGTAAATCCGTTTTTTTAGGATATCCAAACGACCAAAAAGGATGGCGTCTTTTTTATTTAAATACCCTTACTTATTTTACATCTCGAGACGTTATTTTTTATGAACAAATATTTCCTTTTCAAAATACTGCAAATTTAAATCATCATATTTCTACACAAAATATTCTATTTCTAATCCTCTAACACATGATTCCATATCCACCTCCTTACAACCACCCGCCACTTCCTCAAATACTACTCCTAATATTCAACTATCTCATATTCCTAATATAACTACACCCACTCTCCCAATAATGATTCTCACTTATCTACTTTCGCAATTTCAATATCTCAGTTTCCCACCACATCTTTATATTGTTTCTCTTTCCACTACTAATTCGAGTCCTAGTCATCTACCAGGACCCACCATTCCTCTCACCTACCCCTCTTTACAACCTCCTATCATTAACCCTCCTAACCCTAATATATATGACTCTTCTACGTCTGCCTCACCTCCACATCCTAACTCACTCTTATCGTCTCCTACTTCCTTTAACAGGGGGAATACCTCGTATCCTCCACCTATAACCAACCAACCACGCCGCATCTCTCGTATCACTCACCATCCTTCCCGATTTGATGATTATATATGTAATAATCTTACTTCCGCTCAACCTCATTCGAGTCTTCCCGCTCCGTCATCTGCGCCCAAGGTAAAGTACACTCTCTCTAACTATATCTCTTATTCTCACTTGTCTACTCCTTTACAGGGATATCTCGCAACAATTAATTGAATACCCGAACCCACTTCATACAAAGCTGCGAGCCAACACCCAAAATGGCGTTCCGCCATGAAAGCCGAGATTGACGCTCTCATGCGTAATCATACTTGGAAGTTAGTTGATCTTCCATCCGGAAAGACTCCAATCGGTTGTAAATGGGTATATTGTCTTAAATACAAAGCCGATGACTCCTCCGAGCGATATAAGACACGACTGGTTGTCCTTGGAAACCGCCAACAACCGGGTATCGATTTTTTGGAAACTTACGCTCCTGTTGTTAAAATGAATTACATTAAAGTTTTTCTTGCAGTTGCAACAATACGTAATTGGGAGCTTCATCAACTTGACGTTCATAACGCTTTCCTACATGGAGATCTCAAGGAAGATGTCTATATGGTTCCGCCACCACGTTTCTCCACCCCGGGCTTTACCAAAGTTTGCAAACTTCAAAAATCACTCTACGGTTACGCCAAGCCCCAAGAAATTGGTTCGCAAAGCTTACCACAATCCTCATTACCGTCGGATTTCGCCAATCAAAAGTTGACTACTCCTTATTCTCTTTTCACCGTGATACAACTATCCTTCATATATTAATTTATGTTGATGATATCACCCATATCCGGTAACAACTCCCTCTCGATTTCCAAATTCAAAATTTATCTTAACAAGTGCTTTCATATGAAAGATTTAGTCCCCTGCGCTTCTTTCTTTGAATCGAGATTACTCGAACGCCATCTGACCTTCTTCTTTCACATCGTAAATATACGCTTGACATCCTCATCGAATCTGGGACACTTGCAACGCGTCCAGTGACATTTCTCATTGAATCAAACCACCGACTCGCACTCGACAAAAGTCCACCAATGGCCGATCCTGAACGCTACCACCGACTGGTAGGACATTTGATTTACCTAACCATCACTAGACCAGAACTGAACTATGTGGTGCATATATTAACTCTTCTGCAGAATCCCAATGATGATCACTGGCATGCCGCTTTACGTGTCTTGCGTTACTTAAAATCCTCACCCGGTCAAGGTATTTTCTTATCCCAAAACAATAATTTACAACTAAATGTGTTTTGTGATTCATACTATGCAACTTGTCCACTTACACGTCATTCATTGTCTGGGTTTTTTTTATTATGTTGGGTGAGTCTCCTATTTCATGGAACACGAAGAAACAAACAACCGTCTCTCGATCATCCGCCAAAGTAGAGTACCACACCATGGCCTCCACTACGTGTGAACTAATTTGGCTCAAGTCTTTGTTGCAATCACTTGGTGTTTACCATACCAAGCCCATGAACCTATGGTGTGACAATCAAGCAACTCTCCATATTGCTTCAAATCCGATCTTTCATGAACGCACAAAGCATATCGAAGTTGATTGTCACATAATTCGGGTTCAAGTTCAAAATGGAACAATTCAAACCGCCCACATCCGTTCCAACAACCAACTCGCGGACATCTTTACTAAAACACTTGGTCACCATCAATTTCATCATCTCCTACGCAAGTTGGGCATTCGAGAAATTCATGCGCCAACTTAAGGGGGAATATTAAGTTGTCTATATTGTACATATCTGAATATTTCATCATACAATAATATTTCTATAAACCTAGGAAGGAAAGTGTATATTTAGTCTTTCCTTTCAAGTTCATATGCTTTGCTTTATATGTAACAGTACGTTGATGATAATAGACAGACTTTCTGCTGCTTAACCAAACCTTACAAGTGTTCCAACTCAAATTGCACCATGGGAGAATGTTTTGAGAAACAAATAGACCTCAAACACGTGCCAAAGCAAAGAGAAAAACATACACTAGGCTACCTGGAGATGGTAAGGTCAAACTAAACTCGGTAATGACCAATGAACCTTTGACTTCAACTTAAGAGACCACAATGCTATCACTTTATCCTTTGACAATGGATAATGTGATGCTAACTGTGACATCCTTTACGAAGTTTTCGCTCTCAAATACCGGATAATGAAAATAATTCAACTTGGGATCACGAGACTAGAAATCAAGGATGATAACCTCAAATATAATTAACCAAATTAACCGGGCTTCAAAACATCCATGGAAAATCTATTTAATTATGTGTGATATCACTTCTTTATTGAAAAGTTATGTTTAGGTATCACGTGTTCATATTTTCAGGGGAGTGAAGGTGTGACTGACAAACTCACCAAGATAGTCCATTCAAACCTTGTTGTCGTTACAAGTGTGTCTCGTGAAGTGGAAGCTCTCTTTCGAAAAGATATCCTAGAGTGGTACATCCCTAAAGAAACGATCACACCTAACTATTTCCTTGCCTTGTCCAAAAAAAGTTGCGATGAATTGTAAATAGTAACACGCATTTAAAAAATTGAAATTTAGATTATCGAACTTATGAAATATTTTTTTTGTATCAACCCCTACTTGTAGGCATAGATTTTAATGATTTACAAAAATATGTGAGCTTGTAAGCCCTAAATTAAGTCTATAATCAATCTTTATGGTATACAAAGGTTATTTTCTTCAATTTTAGAAGTTTATTCTATTATTTGCAACCACCCTCAAAGTTAGGAACAACTTTTACAATTTAGGTTTTAATTGTTAGTTTGTATTCTTCGGACTTGTAATCTTAAGGGAATGCTTGATATGCATCTACTTGTATACCAAACACTAGACATGAGATTACTCAAATATGATATCTAGATTTCAATATCAAAAAGGCCCTAAAATATCTAATTAAGTGTGCCTTTTTTTATTATTGCCCGTAAACAAATTAACTCTATCTCCTTCATTTTCGATGGAAGTCTTTTATCACCAACATCCGACCATCACCGGCTTTCAACCATCATCATTGGCAACCAAACACTCACAATCTATAACCATCTCGGGTTAGTGTTTAGATAGTTAGAGCTGTTATTTGAGACAACAAACTGAATATGAACTTATTATTCTTCGTCACTAACCCGAACCGAATACGGACCAAGCTAAACGACTAACTCGTGTAAAATTCACAAATTTTACAAAAGTACCCTAAAACGAAACCCCCCTCGGTATGTATATATATATTTTAGGTTTCCGGCGTTTGAAGTTCTCCATTTCTCTTCGAGTCAGGCATCTCGACGGTCTCAGGTCTCCTTCTTCCCGGCTTCACTCCAGGTATCCTTCTTCTTCAGTTCCTTTGTCTCCTGACTCCTCCTTCTCCAATTCTCCTCACGATTGTACCGCCTCACAAATCCGCTCTCCTTCCCTTCTCTGGTTCAGATTTCAATTTGCTGAAAGGAAGCCTTTACACGGCTAAAGTAATGGTGTCGGATTTTAGCCGTCAATTTTTTTTCCTTCTAATTCCATCCTTCAATTTGTTCCCTTCTCCCGTCCTTGCTTGTAAACTCGTCCACTATTATGCAGTAGTGCAATTGATTTACCTACCTTCAGCTTTTAATCTTGTTTTCGTCTTTTTAATGTGTGTTATTTGGTTCGTTTGGTTGAATTGATTATGTTAAATACTGTCAAGCATCTGAGTTTTTTTTTTTGTATTTTTTATTTGATTGAATCGATTCTACATTGTCAACCTAAACACCTCAAGGGAGCAAACCTGATTCCCAAAGGAGCTTGAAGGAGCCCCAACGAGCTTGAGTTTGGCTGGTCAAAAAAGCTATGCAAGCATAGGAGCTTCCTATGGAGCTGCGAGCCGAATATGAGCATTATTTAAGGCTTGCTCGGCTTGTTCAGCTCATATAATAGCTAGATTCTAAGGTTTATTGTGTTTTTTTTATATTTCAATTTATGAAGTTGTTTCAATCTCCAACCTTATAGAATGTTGTATTGCTTATCGATAATCAATGCATAAATGGTATCCGTTGAGCAAATTTCGTATACGTGAACTGGTTATTGGTTCACTGAGTTTAATAGTGTGTTTATGGCCTTATGCATATTAAAAATTTAATGACGGAAAATCTGTCGCCAATGCATTGATATGTTAGTTTTAGTTTGTTCTTAATATTAAGCCATTGTCACTCTGTGCAGATTAGCATTTTCTGGATTGGTATTCTTTTGGCTCATTTTTCCCCTCCACCTGTAATGGTATAGGAGCATTTCAATTAAAAACTGATTTTGTAAAATAATACTAGTTTATGCAAGATCTTCAATCTGTCATATGTTGGTGAATAGCTCTTGCGTTGAACCCTAATAGCTTTTGTAAACGGATCACCTGAATCAGGCAAATTACTGATAAGCTATTTTTGTATTGATGGTCTCTCTCTATACATATGAATCGGTTCGGGCTAGAACCAATTTTACAGTAAAGAATGAGACCCTCTAACAAACGTTTGGATTAAAATATATCGATGGTTATGAACTCATGATTGAATGGTAAATATTTAGTTATGCCGTGATATTAGTTATCATAAATGAAAAATCGTACGCCGTTTGAATTAGCGAATATTTGTGATGATGTTAACAGAAGTAAACGAAAATTAAGATGATGGAAGGCGATATGAACAAGAAAGAAGGCATTTGTTTTTGGTATATTGTGATCGTGTTAATGGTTTGGCTTGCTCGTGTGCTTGCCTTTTATTCGTGCTAGTGACCATCAATTTGATCCTGTTATGTGTTTGTGTTTGTGTTTGTGTTTGTGTTTGTGTTTGTGTTTGTGTTTGAGTTTGTGTTTGTGTTTGTGTTTGTGTTTGTGTTTGTGTTTGTGTTTGTGTTTGTGTTTGTGTTTGTGTTTGTGTTTGTGTTTGTGTTTGCCTTTTATTCGTGCTAGTGACCATGAATTTGATCGTGTGTGCTTGTGTTTGTCATTGCCTTTTATTCGTGCTAGTGACCATGAATTTGATCGTGTCATAGATATGTGTTCGTCATTGCCTTTTATTCGTGCTAGTGACCATAGATTTGTTTGTGTTATGTGTTTGTGTTCGCCATTACCTTTTATTCGTGCTAGTGACCATGAATTTGTTCGTGTTATAAATTGTATTCGTGTGTGTGTCTTTGATTTTGTTTTCTTCATCGATTTGTATTGTGTTCGTGCTTGTTCATGAACACACTGTTCATGATCGTGCTTGTTCATGTACGTACTGTTCACGTGAACGAGTCGAACGTTATGAATCATTCGTGCACTAATGAATGGTAACACGACTTATTGATAGATGAACGACAATTGTGAACAAGAAAATTGAAAATATTTGATATAAAAGACTCAAGCATTTGTCAGAAGCAGGTTATTCGCAGGAGATAAGGGTAACACGATTGTTGGCTTCTGCTATGTATTCTCTATGAATGAACGTCATGCACTAATAACAGGGAAAACTTAACACACAGATAGTGGAGTGGATATTTTATTTTCCAAAGGAGAGTGATTGTTACCAATTTCATAAATGAACATTACGCGACATTATTCTGATGACTATTACATATTAACTTCTTACCATAATAGTATTATTTATATGGTTCAATCTGAGGCGTTCATCTATTAATGCAACGTCCCTATGTTCTCATTTCTCTTCGTAAGAATGGTTATCTCTGGAACCTATATATATATATATATATATATATATATATATATATATATATATATATATATATATATA
>BSUD01000439.1:89534-117099 GCA_033239045.1 Fagopyrum esculentum | reverse complement strand
TATATATAGAGTATAGATCCATATATATATATATAGAGTATAGATCCTATGAGAACACCCCCTAACGTGAGAACATGAGAACAGATTCGTAATTATTATTAGTTTTGTTACGAATGTGACGTATCGTTTAATGTATTATTCGTAGTTATTGTTGGTTGAGTGGATTATTCGTAGTTATTGTTGGATTCCTAATTATTATTATTCGTAATTATTACTAATTATGATATCTACTCTAAATCTCAACCCTTAATACTCACCATCTAACGGTGTACGATTGTTCTCACATTAGGGTGTTCTCATGGGAACCACACCCTCTATATATATATATAGAGGGTGTTTTTCCCATGAGAACACCCCCTAACGTGAGAACATGAGAACAATCGTACACCGTTGGATGTGAGTATTAAGGGTTGAGATTTAAAGTAGATATCAAAAATAATAATAACTACGAATAATAATAATTAGGAATCCAACGATAACTATGAATAATCCACTCAACCAACAATAACTACGAATAATACATTAAACGGTATGACACATTCGTAACAAAACTAATAATAATTATGAATCTGTTCTCATGTTCTCACGTTAGGGGGTGTTCTCATAGGATCTATACTATATATATATATATATATATATATATATATATATATATATATATATATATATAAACAGCAATATTACTTGTTTGTCCATGACGGTGTCTATGTTTAGGGCCTGAATAAGTCAATTTCCTGACGAGAGTGATAAAGTTATTTGGCAGTTGAACAATTTATTGCTTCTTATGCAGTTTCTAACGGGCAATTAGTTCCTAACTCACCATTGTTATTACTTGTTTGTTCATGACGATGTGCTATGTTCTTAAAAAAATTTTTGTTGAAATGTTAGGTGGTTTTGCTCTGTCATACTATTTATGACTTATAGTGATAGTTGTATAGAAGTTCCTGGCAGATTACGTTTGTTATAACATGATTTGATATTCCATCAGGACGTTTCAGGTAGTGTCCTTGGTCAAGATGATTTACACTGCAATAGATACATTCTATTTGACAGATGAGCAGATAGAAAACTCACCATCCAGAAAAGACGGTATTGATGAGGAAACTGAAACTACACTCAGGATTTATGGGTGTGATCTTATCCAGGAGAGTGGGATCTTACTTAAACTGTATCCTTGATTTATTTATGCATAATACAAAGAATTTCAGTGCGATTCTTCTTTTATTTGAATCAACAGAAAACGCAAAGATTTTCAGCGAATGATGTCTTGTATCCTTAATTGTTTAACCATAGACCTCAAGCAGCCATGGCGACTGGTCAGGTTCTTTTCCATCGTTTTTACTGCAAGAAGTCATTTGGCCGCTTTGATGTCAAGGTGATATTCAGTCTTCATATTCTTTTATAAATTAATAGCATACAGTAGTTTCTTTTGGCTGAACTCCCTAGTGTAACCAATGTTTCAGAGAGTTGCTGCAAGCTGCATGTGGCTAGCTTCAAAGCTGGAAGAATGCCCACGCAAAGCCAGACAGGTACTTATTGTCTTCCAGAGGATGGAATCTAGGAGAGAGAATTTGCCCATAGAGCACCTGGACCTGTTTTCAAAGGTGATGATCTGACCTTGCAGGCTCATCTCACATTTTTGGTTCCCTTTTCCCCCTGAGGGTAAATTCTGTATATATGACTACAATGTCTTAGCATTAAGTGTTTATTTATTAACCTGTTCCAAAAGGAAGTATTTTTTTCCTCAGTGATTTAACGATCCTGGTTCTCACATACCCAGTGGATCTACTCTTTTCTTGAATTTGAGATGAAGCTCGCAGAAGAATAGACAGCAACCCGAGTTTCATAGCCGGATGTGTTCCAAATCACAAAGTTCTTAAAAAGTCAGAATGTTATAAGTCAACTATTCAAATTTATAGTGGGTAATTTCTCCCCCTAAGCTAAAATGAAGGACTACCTTATTGCTAACTAGTGCTGCAGCCTTAGAGTTTCACTCATGTTTCCTGGAGACACTTGAGGGATGTTATAATATAAAGTTAGACATGATCTTTGTATCAATCGAGGTGTTTATTAATGTTTTCTTCTGTGTTTGTGCATATGAGTAGAATCTGGTTACTCCGGTAGCCAGATAAGAGAGGACAAGCCTGTCTTCTGGTGGAAAAAATGGATCATTACTTGGGTTCATTTATGCAGCCATGTCACTGGTACTATACTGCTTACAACATAGCAAAATATCAGATAAATATTGGACTAGCTACCATATTACCATCCGTTAAAACCTTCATGGAGTTCTACATGTTTTCTTGAATTGGAAGTACCACAAATTGCATAGTGTAATTACTGGTCACATGTAAGAGTTTCTTTCAGTTACAGATGCCCTTATGATGAAATTGCTTGTTTGGTTTTAATTAGCAAATTGGGTTTGCCCTTTGAAAAATCCATTTGCTTTCTGATCATTGGTTCCTTGTGCAACAGAAATATTCAGAGCTGAAGATGGATTTGATAAGGACAGAGAGGCATCTGCTCAAAGAGATGGGTTTTATCTGTCATGTTGAGCATCCTCACAAATTTATATCAAACTACCTTGTCACCCTTGGAACGCCTCTAGAATTGAGACAGGAGGCTTGGAATCTAGCGAATGATAGGTACTTCTACTTCCTTAGTACCTTTGCCGATTTACGTACCTATACATCTCTGTCTGATGCTTCATTATACTTCCAGTGTGCTCTTCCTTACCTGATATTTAGTGTAAGCAATTATGGGATGCTTTTTTTATTATATGCTTCTGCTTGATTTTTGGAAATGTTGTATTATCCAGCTTGCGAACAACTCTTTGTGTTCGGTTTAGAAGTGAAGTGGTTGCCTGCGGTGTGGTCTATGCCGCTGCTAGGAGGTTTCAAGTTCCTCTCCCTGAGAATCCACCCTGGTGGAAGGCATTTGATGCTGAGAAATCGGGGATAGATGAAGTTTGTAAAGTTCTTGCTCGTCTTTACAGCAGGCCTAAGGCAAAGTACATACCAGTTTGCAAGGATGCTATGTCTTTTACCTCAGCAAGCAAGGGATCTGATTCACAGTTAGTCCCAAAAGTAAGATCAATTAATGTTCTTTGAAATTCTGACCTTTTTCTTTTCATTTCAATCATTTGGCTATTAATCTTCATGTGATATGCTTGAAATTACGACTGTTACCTTCTGAAACAGATACAAATCTACCTACAAAATTATAATGTATTTAGTTAATATGTTTACTTTCCCATTTTTCAGTTACTTCAACTGCCTCATGTTTTTTATTGCTTAGCCTAGCTGATTTTCAATATTAGTTCTTGTATAATATAATGGGTTAGTTAATTTGTTTTCCTGTTATAAAAAGAGGACAAAGCATCCTCCTATCGTAAAAAGAGGAGCAAGCATCCTGTAAAATTTCAGATTATATACTCGTCTGTGTGATTCTTGCATTCAGATTATATCCTTTTGTCCGGTTCCTAAAAGAGTCTTTAGTTGTTACTTGTCAGTGTCCATTTCCTTGGAAAATACTATCCGACCATTTCTATAACTTATTTACCAAGTAAATCAACAGCACAATCATATTCCTAGTAATCTGTTATGCTATGTTACCCTTGCCTTGCTATATGTATTGTAGGATGCTTCACATGGTACACCCGTTGCTGACAGCGACACTAGTGGTGCTAAAACTGGGGCCACAGCTTCAGACTTTGGTGGTACAATTGTAAAGCAAGCTCTTGAGAGGCTGAAAGATTCTAAGAAGAGTGATGATGACATGAAAAACGTGTCAAGTGAAGGAGAGGGAAGAGAAGATCCTGGTACCAAGTCCAAGTCTGAACCTAGGACAGAAACAACTGGGGAGAGGAATAGGGACCGAGAGAGGGAGAGGGATTCAGAAAGGGATAGAGATAGAGACAGGGACAGACTTAAGACCCGTGACCGCGAGTCTCGTGACAGGAGAAGAGATTCTGATCGAGAACGAGATGAACCTGAGAGAGATAGAGATAAGGCTAAAGATAGAAGTCATCGCTCTAGACCAAAGGACACAGGTTAGTCTTCAATATTTTTTACTCTAATGCTTAGATACGTTTATGTTTTTGTCCTGTCTTCGACTTTGTATGGTGAAAAGCTAGAATGTGGAGACAAGGAAGCATTTATAGCATCTTCTTAACTAGGTGTTAAATATCATACGATTTTACAATCAATTTGTAAATCAATTATGAGTCTCATAGTGAAAAGGAGTGTCAAGAGTTCTTGTACTTGAAAATTTCTAACCACCTTTTTCCATTCTTCATTGTTGCAGGTGGCCATTCGGATAAATCTCGGCACTACTCCTCTAGAGGTTTTTTCACGCCCTTTTAGCTTTGGTTCTATTGAATTCTCATGTCGTGTTGTTTCTTTGTCGTAAGAGAGGATCTAACTAGTGATGGTTGGTTTGCAGATCGTGATCGAGACTACTATGCCTCTTACTCTTCAAGAGAAAAGGACCGACACAGGCATCATTGATAAGCTGATAACTTATACATGTTTGGAACAGGAAAGCAGGTCAGATGTTTGCCTTTGTATCCATCTGTTGTATCAGTGAGTGAAATTGCAACGCTTAAAATGACTCTCAATGACTTTAAAATGTTGTTAACACTTACTAATCGTATATGGGTAGTTGGTTCTCGTGTTTGGTATTATGGAATTGAAAATTTTTCTGTTAATTTAGCATGAATGTTTTAGACTTCTCTTATTGATGGGATTTAGCTTTCAGTGGCGCTGAAAATGGTTGAAAACTTGTAACTTTTGCGAAAATGCAACATTGGACGAGTAGTAGTTAATATATAAAAATAGGGTTATCCCGATGCATGATTTATCATCATCACTCGAATTTACACGGAACTTCTAAAGGCACGGCTATTGATTTACGAAAGGCCAATTGACTTCACAATGCGTAACCTTAGCGGTTGTGCATTGTGAATCCGTGATAGATGTTGTGGTCTTTCAAAAATAGCCGTTGAGTAACGATAATAAATTTGAAATATGATCGTTGTTATGACAAATGTTATTCGTACGTTATGTATGTTCGATTACATATATTAAGAGTTAAAGAAGTGGATCAACTTCACAAACTTTCCAAAAATACCGGTACCGGAAAATGTCAACGCAAGAAGATGGAGAGATGTTGATTCCGTTTGATAATTTTTTTTTTATACTGTACGGTAAGCCATTAGGTTAGATCATCTTCTCGAGACTTTCCAACCTAGAGCATCCTTTTGGATGGATCCCCACCTGTTTGGGGATCAATGAACAGCCAAGTGGGTAGTCGTGTCCCAAATCTGCGAGTTTATCGGCAACATTGTTGACTTCCCTGAAAACATGTTGTATCCTGACCTGCTGGAAACTGACCAAAATGTTAGAAATATCTGAAATGATGAGATCAAGTTCCCATGGGGTTTCCATATTTGTTAAATGGAGTTGATAATTGTAAGATTATCTCCCTCAATTTCAAGATTATTGATCTCCAGATCACATGCTCTGATCAAACCTTCCCGTAGCGCACATACTTCAGCATGGAGGACCGATATGTTTCCACATTATTCATAGCCTAGGAAAATGGTTGATACATGTTGGTTTCTGAGAATGAATCCGAAGGCTAACTCCCCCGATTCACGTTTTGAACCATCAAAGTTCAACTTGATGAATTCATTATCAAGTTTTATCCAATGGATGTTTCTTGATTTCTTGTTACTTTTAACTGTTTTTTGTTTTGTTTGGTTCTTCCTTTTGTTAGTCTCTTGCCAGCTCTTTATTTGGTCTTGTACTTGAACTTCAATATTTCGAGTTTTCTTATGATTTAAGATGTTTTGGTTTCTCACGATCCAGACTTTCCACCACGTAACGACTAGTTGTACCAATTGTTTGTCCTCTAGCTTATTTCTTAGGTGTGTCACCATGTTCGACATATTCTGATTGGAGATAATTGCCAATTGGAGTTCGATCTTAGTATTGGTATTACGAAGATTCTCCAATAGGAAGGGAGAGTTGAAAAACAAATGATTAGCCTATTCATATGGGTGATTGCATAGGACGCAATGTATGAGTACTGGGACCCTTTGTTTCTCAAGATTTTCCTTAGTTGGAAGTTCATTCATAGACATCTTCCCCATAAAGTTTTTCACTTTGGGCATGATATCCATTTCCAACATCCACTCATTGACATTGGTTATAATCCCTTTATTCTTGTAGATGAGGTCCATGACTGATTTTGTAGTGTATGATCCCTTATTCGAGGTTGCCCAGTAAAGGCGATCTCGAATGAATGATTTTGGGAGTTGATATGATTTGATAGCGGTTATAGTCTCTCTAGGTAGTAAATTGCCTAATTCCAAATCCAGCTTCTGGGTATTCCATTTATTCTCAATGATGTAGTTATTCACTACAACATTTTCATCAATATTATTTCTAATATGAAGAAGTTTGATGAGCGGTTGATCTGTTACCCACTTATTCTTCCAAAATTTGATGGTGTTGCCATCCCCAACATTTCACCTAAACCCCTTTCGAATTCAGGTCGGAGATTCATTAGTCTCTTCCACTGCCATGAGGTATTTTTTTGGG
The DNA here is from genome assembly GCA_033239045.1 of Fagopyrum esculentum. Classification (NCBI taxonomy): domain Eukaryota; kingdom Viridiplantae; phylum Streptophyta; class Magnoliopsida; order Caryophyllales; family Polygonaceae; genus Fagopyrum; species Fagopyrum esculentum. The sequence continues at coordinate 110,494 of BSUD01000439.1, read as the reverse complement.
TTTTGTAGTTCCATAGGAAGGAGCCTTTGAGGTATTTTTCATTGACTATTTTGACCCAAATATTATTTGGTTCTTCCATAATTTTCCATAGTAATTTCATTTGGAGGACTTTGTTCATTTCTTCTGCTCTTCTAATGCCTACCCCCACATTTTTTTGGTTTGCAGATCTTGTCTCAACAGATGAGCGGGTGATAGTTGGTTCCTTTGTTCCAAAAGAAAGTACGGTTGATTTGGTCTAGTTCTTTATGTACGTAGGCTGGAAGCATGAAGCTTTGCATTATGTAGTTTGGTTTAGCATTCATATTGGCCTTGATTAGCATTGTTTTCCTTCTTGTGATAGTGTGGAGGCTTTCCATGCAGTTAGTTGCTTTCTAGATTTTGTTATAACATCTTCAAAGACAGTTTTATTCACTATACCATAGGGCAACCAAGATATTTATCCAAATCATTTGTAGCTGTTATTTCGATTTTTAGTTGGATTTGTTTTACCATTTCGCCCCCTACATATCTTGTAGTTTGGAATGATGATTTTTAAAAGTTGACTTTTTGCCCCGAGATGTGGCAGTACCCGTTTAGAAGTTACAAAATCTTAGAACTAGCAGCTTAAGATGTTTTGATTAATATAATTATATCATCAGCAAAAGCTAGAAAGGGGACAACAATTCCACCTCTAGTAATTGGGAAACCAATAGTTTTATGATTTTGATTGCACTCTTTTTGAATGCTCCTTGCTAGGACTTCCGCACCTAGGTTGAATAACATAGGTGAGAGTGGGTCCCCTTGGCGTAGCCCCCTTCAGGGTATATTACTTCGAAACGTTTATCATTTACTTAGGATAGAATACGAGACCGTAGAAATGCACTCCCTCATCCAACTAATGAATTTTTGTTCGAACCCAAACTTTTCGAGCACGGTTAGGATAAATGGTCATTCCACTCTGTCATATGCTTTTTCCATATCTAGTTTCACAGCCATGTAACCCTCATTCCCTTTTTTACCTTTGAATCCGTGAAAGATTTCATGGGCAATGAGAATATTGTCGTGGATTGATCTATTTTTTGTAAATGCGCTTTGGAAAGGATAGATTAAGTTGGGCAACAATGTTTTAAGCCTATTTGCTAGAATTTTAGCAATAATTTTGTATATTGTTGAACATAAACTAATAGGTCTGTAATGGGTAGTTAGGGACGCCTTATCCGTTTTAAGTATTAGAGTGACGAATGTTTAGTTGATTTGTTTTAGAGTGATGAATGTATGGTTGATTTTATTTTCCCTCTACCGCTTGATTTTAATGCTAAACTTTTCATAACCTTAATTCTCATATATTCTCTCCATTTACTCTCCATATTTAAGTCACGATGCCGGCCCCGTCTCGCTACTCGTCATCTCACTACTCTTGGTCTTGCTCCTCTCGTTCGCGGCGAACTTCATATTGCTCTAATCCTCTCGCAGACTTGCTCCTCTTGTTCGCGACGGTTGCATCTCGCTCCTCTAGTTCGCATACTCGCACTAGTGCTCTCGCATACTCACTCCTCTTGTTCACGGGCGGGCTGACCCGATATCCCGCCCGCATTTATACGTGGGTGGACACTAACATCGCGAAAGGTCCGGATAAGACCCGGCCATAATGAAGTATACTAGTATAGATTTAGGGGTGTTGTTTGAGAGGTTCGTTCTATTCGTACCCACATAAACATGCTATTCGTACCCCGTAGCCGACTACGCCTCTCGTAATCGTAGTTGATACTCAAAATTTGTAGAAGAGAGTTGTGCGACTACGCGTCTCGTAGGCGTAGTAGTCCTCCGTCGACTACGCTTACGAGACGCGTAGGCGAGGTCACATATAGTAGCCGTTTATCAACTAGCCGTTATACAACGGTAATGTGTTCCAAACGTTAGTATAAATATTATGCATTCGACCTAAATCGTATGTATTCAATCCATAAAACCTCACTGTGATAAAACTACGTTTATTCGCAAAAAAAGTCATTCGAAGATGAATTCCGACGATGGCGAAGCGAGATATCATTCTGGCGACGTAGAAGAGGATGACGGTGTTGATTTCGGTGGAGGTGAAGATGATGTGGAGGGTGACGAGGGTTTGTTCAATCCCGCGATGCTTAGTAGTTACGATCCGTATTCGGGTGTTGAGGTTAGTTTTTTCAATTCGTTTGTTTTGGCGTAGTTTATTGTTATATGTTTTAGTTATTTTTATGTTATATGATTTAGTCGTTAATTTATGAATTAGTAGAATTTAGTCGTTAATTGAAGAAAGTAGTCGTTAATTGAAGAAATTAGTCGTTAATTAGTGAATTAGTGGCCAATTATAATGTAATTAGTTGGTAATTAATTTTAGCAATGTTAGAATATATGATATAGTCATAGTGAATGAAAATTTTGGAATAATTATTGTAGGCTGCCGATATTTCCGATGATTATGACTATACTAGTTTGTTCGTGGACCATCGGATATGGACGGATATGGACTCGTTAGTTGCGTGAGTTCTTGAGAGAGCTGGAAGTAGAAATATGGTTCTCATCAAACTAAAGTCCTATAAGTCGGATGATCGCCGTTTTGGAAAAGTGGTATTTGTGTGTGAGCATCACGGAGTGCGTAAGAGTGAGGCGAAGGGCTTGAGGAAATTATGCAAAACGAAGAAGTTCGATTGTAATTTTCGCTTACACGTTGATGAGGTGCAAAGGGGTCTATGGGGTGTGAGGAATGTTCACGGAATTCACAATCATCCTCTTCCAAAGAGGTTGGTAGGTCATGCTTTTGCTGGACGGTTGACGAAGGCACAAATGAAACGAGTCCAAATTTATACCGAAGCGGGAATGCCTCCGAAAGAAATTGTTCGTTTGTTAAAGAGCGATTTTGAAGATCCCGAAAAGATGGTCACTTCTAGGAAGCAAGTTTCAAACGCTCGGAATAAATTTAGGTTGGAAGCGATGGGAGATCGAACGGTAATTCAAGAAGCGTTGAAATTCTTGAAAGAGAAGGATTATATGTGGGATATTAGGATGGAAACCATTGAAGGAGCGGAGGAAGTGAGTGACTTATTTCTAGCCCATCCCGAGTCGAAGCGTTGGGTTGCCATGTTTCCATACGTTGTCATCATGGATGCTACATACAAGACGAATAGGTTAGTATATAATTCATTCAGTTTGTTTATATTAAACTTTTTTTTAATTACAAAGTCTCATTCATTATATTTTGCAGATATGACATGCCGTTGTTGGAGATCGTCGGATTGACTAGCACACAACAAACTTTTCCCGTTGCGTTTGTGTTAATGAAACGAGAGACAACGGGTCATTACGAGTGGGCTTTGGAACGCATTGCCATGTTATTCAGTGGAAAGAAGCCGGAGGTGATAGTGACAGACCGAGAATTAGGTCTCATAAAAGCAATGCCGAGAGTCTTCGCAGATGCTAAACATATTTTATGTGAATGGCATGTGTTCAGAAACATCGAATCAAATAGTTGGTGGAAGTCACATTCGCCATCCATCCAAGCAAAATTCATGAGAGATTGTCATGAGTTGTTTGACTCGACTACTATTGCGGCTTATGAGGCGAGGCTCTTGCATATGAGGGATAGTTGGATGGACAAGTATCATTTGATGGAGTACCTTGAGAAGACATGGTTGGACAAGTACAAGGAAGCTATTGTTCGTTGTTGGACCGATCACTACCTCCATCTTGGATCAAGGACGACAGGAAGGTTAGATAAATACTCATTACATCTTTTATTGTTAAGTTTACTAATAATGATTTATACTAAAAGTTTTAAATTATGTTTTAATCGTATGGCTGAGGGTGCTCATTCGGTGTTGAAGAGAACTCTTAAGTCTACTCGTTGTGGATTTGATACTCTCGTCAAGGCCATCCATAGAATGATTGGAGATCAGATCGATGAGATTCAGGGTACCATAGAGAAGTCGCGTACTCATACTATCGTAGGTATCCAAGAAGACCCTATGTTTACATTTCTTATCCGGAAGGTGTCGAACAATTGCATGAAGTACTTGATCGAGAATTGCAAAGTGGCGCGCCAAGGGACATTTGATGCTACATGTGACGACTGGTATTGGAGGCAATCATATGGGATTCCGTGCGTGCATGAGTTTGCAGCGGCTCTCCGTGAAAACAGGCCTATGTTTTTGACTGCAATACATCCCTTTTGGAGGCAGGTTGTATGGCATGAAGTCACCGAAGAAGTGGAAGAACCCGATGGTATTCCTCTGTCGATGGGAGATATTACTTTGGCATCTTTTATGACCATGCACAGGGAGGGCAGGTTGAGTCAAGACATTATAGACAAGTTTGGGGCTTATGCGGCCACTGTGTTGTATCCGACGGAGTCAGTTGCTCGGGAGCCGAGAATTTCACATCCTTCTGACAAGGGAAACAAGCAGCGTCGAGTGCCATCTGCATTTGAGCATGCTCGAGCTGATAAGGAGTCACAGATGAGGAAGTCGTCACAAAGTTCTAGAGGAAAAGTTCGAGGCCGAGGACGAGGACGTGGTCGAGGACGAGCTGACACCACAGGCGAGGCTAGTACCATCCCGGAGTCTCAGAAGACTGTTCCAACTCAGCCGTCAGAACTTGTGGTCCGAGGATTCAACTGGGGTTATAGGAATATCCCAGCCTTTATGTTATCTTACGTTGATCGTGTGATAGATGTTTCGGGCGATGGACACTGTGGATATCGATCACTTGGTGCATTATTGGGTTACCGTCCAGATGAGTACATTCGTGTCCGGAGAGAGCTAGCTTGGGAGTTGAGTAGACATATGCATGTATACTCCGGAATACATGGCGATGATGAGCTCGAAGAACTGATTGACAACGTCAACTACCTTAACCCTGCACCTTGCGCATCACAGTTTTGGATGGAGGTTCCTACTTGTGCTCTCGCATATGCCACTTTGTTTCGGGTGACCCTTGTCGTCTTTTCTAGATTAGACTCATACACTTGCTTGCCCTTGATTGCCGATACTGAAGAAGAACAACAACCTCCAACAGAAGTGCAAGCAATTGCTGTACTTAATGATCATCACTACGTTCCGGTAAGTTGTTTTAATTCTAACGTACTTTTTAATATGTATAAGCCGTCAGAAATGTTTGATTAACTTGCCTTGGAATTCTGAAAATAGGTTTGGTTGCACCAAAACGCTCCATTGCCCCCGGTATCCCATGATTGGATGCGAGGTCACGATGCTTCAGTTGAGGGTTTCACCCACGTATATGACCGGAGAATAGCGAGATACAGAAGACTCCTTCAGAGAGAAGAAGAGGCGGATAATAGCGAGATACAGAAGACCCCCGGTATCCCATGATTGAATGTGTTGTTGAGTTGTTGTTTGTATTTGTGGTTTTGAATTGTTGTATTGAATGTGTTGTTGAGTTGTTGTTTGTATTTGTGGTTTTGAATTGTTGTATTGAATGTGTTGTTGAGTTGTTGTTTGCATTTGTGGTTTTGAATTGTTGTATTGAATGTGTTGTTGAGTTGTTGTTTACATTTGTGGTTTTGAATTGTTGTATTAAAAAAATATAAGAAACTTTAGTTGAATAACTTGTATAAAGAGTAAAAAAATAATTCCTCATTGTATATCATAATTTGTATAAAGAGTAAAAAAATAGTATATTTCAAAGAGTGAGTCATTTGATTCTTCAAAAGCTTCACTTTCCATTTCTCGATTTCCTTCAAACTATTTAGAAGTTTTTTTAATAACTATGCACTTCAATTTCCATTTTAATTTTTAATAAATTATTTAATAAAAATTGACTAACGTACTTTTTATTTTTAATAAATTATTTAATAAAAATTGACATCTTATTTTTATTTTTAATAAATTATTTAGAAGTTTTTTTTAGTAGTTTTGAATTATTTTCAAAACCACTAATATTCAAAAAACTATTGACGTATAAGATTCAAAAAACTATTGACACATAATAAGTAATAAAATGTCTTCCACATAAAGTCATAAGACAGTTAATCGTCCAACATATTCAAAACAGCTAATATTCAAACATAATAAGTAACAACTGCAATCTACTCCTGGCGCTGAGATGCCCTAACAGGTGGTGGCGCCTCTGGTGCATCCTCTCCAACTAAAACAGCTAATAGTCGCTGAGCAAACTCAAACGGTAATGGAGGACCACGAGCCACTGCCTCTCGTGTCATACCAATAGCTATCTGTAAGCGCTGTTGAACCAAAAAAAGATTTTAATTAATTGTATCTAAAATATAGAGAATTGCAAAGCTAACAAAGATTAGTTTCTGTACCCGCTCTGGAAGGACAATAGGTGCAACGGGAGGCGGTGGTGGTGCACCATCTGGAGGTGGCTGGACGTATGGGTGAGTACGTGGTAAAAACCAATCTAAGAAGTACTCATCCATCTGCCATGGGTCGACAACCGCTGGGACGCTGTGAATGTCGTATAGATGCTGGTCCCGCGTCGCCCAATGATGCCACTCCTCAGGAGAAAACTGCAGCTCGTACTTTCCTATCCTCGCCGGCCTCCTCAACACAAAGGGGCGGATGATCCATCTTGGAGGAACTGTAGGGAGCTGCGTAGGGACGATCTGAACACGCCCAAACTGACGTAGGAGAAACTGGGGCTGATATGGCTCCTCCACCCAACAAAAGCGAATCACCCCCAAATAGGTCGATATACGCATCTGTCCAGTGTGGAATCCGTCGAGAGTACCCCATGGCATCCACGTCACCTAAGACAAACTTATAGATTCAATACACAAGTAAACGTACTTGATTATAATTAGAGTAAGGGAATTGAAAGTACCTCCTCCATCCTACACATGGATAGCTGTGCCCTAAATCCTAAGAAGGCCGATCTCTCAAACTGTCCTGTCGCCCCCCTCTCCGTCCTCAGTGCATGTCGGGCATCTGTATGTCTATGAGGGTCTGCATGACCTCTAGGTCTGAAGTGGGGGAAATGATGGTGAATCCAGGACTGCACAACACAATAACGATTTAATGTTACTTCATATACTACTATATTTTGAAAACAAAAGTCATAATTAATTGCATACCTCCAAAAGAAGGGAACAACCAGCTAATGTATGAACCTCCCGCCTGGAGGACTCGCCCAACTGTCGGTACAGATATGCTAATGTAGCTGTCCCCCAAGCACGAGACGCCATCGTAGTCGGGTCGCGACAGACGCTCAGTAGATGAGACTTCACCCTGTTCGTGGACTTGTCAATGAACAGGGTGGAGCCAATAAGAAGAGCTAAGAATCCACTGGCGATGTCCTCCTGCCTCGCCTCTGGAGACTCTGCCATACTCCTGATCGTAGAGAGGAGATCAGATCTAGGCCACCCACCCACCTTCGCGGCGGCCTTCACCTCCATCGGCGGAAAGCCGAACATGGAGGTGAAAAGAGTATCATCTCGGGCCCCCATAACCTCATCCCCGTCGATGCGAAGTCCTAATAACTGATGAACGTCATGGAGGGTGATCGAGATCTGTCCCCATGGGAAGTGAAATCCTAAGGTCTCTGGATACCACCGCTCCACGAAGGCAAATGCAAGCGCATGATCCACCCCAGCCCACTGCATATCCAGGAGGCCGTGTAGTCCACTCTGCCTAACAAGCGCCATCCACTCCGAGTCAGGAAATCGATGGGCAAGGGTACGCAAGCCAGACACAGTGGCTCCTAGCCGATATACCCGTAACACAGCTCTATCCTGTAATCCAAATATCATTTAAACGTTAATAACATAATCAGATGTAATAAAAAATAAAATAACAATTGAAATATAAATCCGTACCTCACCAACCCATATATCGCGAGCAACATGGGTGTCATAGCTCACCAGTAGGTCCCGTATAGCGGGACCTCCAGGATACTCATGGTCGAGACCTGCATCAACAGGCGGAGGCGGAGGCGGAGGTGGTGGTGGAGGTCCACCCTGCTGTCCAGACTGACCAACACTCCTACCACCAGCAGTAGAGCTCTCTGAACGAGAGGGGGCAGGGGAACGACGCTCCAGAGACTGATGCAACTCCAACACAAAAGCGTCCACGTCCGCCTCGGGTAGGATATGGCCGCCAGAAACGTCGGATGAACCGAATAGCATGTCCATCCGCTCCTCGACCTGCGCATCGGACTCGTGCACCCTCTCCTCCTCCTGCTCCTCCTCCTGATGATCCTCCTGGACATCATCGGGATCAGCTAGTCCAAGCTCTATCATCCGCCGCTTACGGTTAGAAACCGTAGCGGCCCATCCTCGGGTACTAGGCCCGGCAACCTATATAATTTGCATAATTTAATTAATTATTGATTAATTATATTAATTAACTTAAACCACTAATTAACGACTAATTTCATTACTAATTTCATTATTGACTAATTGTTAACTAATATCACTAATTTCATTATTGACTAATTGTTAAACTAATAGCAATAATTCACTAATTATTAACTTAAAACCACTAATTAACGACTAATTTCATTACTAATTTCATTATTGACTAATTGTTAAACTAATTTCATTACTAATTTCATTATTGACTAATTGTTAACTAATATTATTTCTCTAATTAAAAACAAATTAGTCAATAATTTCATTATTGACTAATTGTTAACTAATATTATTTCTCTAATTAACGACTAATTTCATTACTAATTTCATTATTGACTAATTGTTAACTAATATCACTAATTTCATTATTGACTAATTGTTAACTAATATCGACTAATTAACGACTAATTTCATTACCTTTTGAATTGTTGTTCACTAATTATTTGTCTATTATTATCTAATTAACGACTAAATCACTAAATAACAATTGAAATATAGACGTTAATAATTTCATTATTGACTAATTGTTAAACTAATAGCAATAATTCTCTAATTAACGAGTCATTTCTTCAAACAACGAGTCATTGATAACTAATTTCATTAATTTTCGACTAAATGTTCACTATTTGACGACTAAATCAGTAAAAACGATTAATTTCTTTGCTCCACGACTTATTGTCTACTATTTGTCTAATTTTAACAAATTAATTACTTACTAATTAATTTTATTTATTATTGAATAATAACACAACTAAATATCGACTACTTTTCTACTGATTTCATTACTTAACTATCTATTTAACAACTAATTGTCTACAATTTACTAACTAATCACTAATTGATATCTAATAAACAAAAAAACACACTAATTAATAAACAATGTATTAAATTAAAATTATATTAGCTATTAATTAAATAAATATAAAGTACATTATAAATAAAATAAAATCCGTACCCCACTAACAACACGAGATGTGCGACATCCTCGAACAACTCGTGAGCGTCCTCCTCGTCCAGCATCTAAATCAGGAACGCCTCCTCGCCGGCCGTCGCCGGAATCGCCGCCGGAATCAGCTCCTCCGCCGCCGGAGGTCGCCGGCCGTCCACCGGTACGAACAATACCGCCACCTCTCCCTCTAGTTCTTACCATCTTCGTTTGTGTCTGGTGGTTGGTCTTCTCCGACTGATTTCTCGACGTCGCCGGCAATGGGTGAAGAAGGAAAGAAACGAAGAAACGAAGAAGAATGAGGAAGAAGAATGCGGCTGCGCCGAAGAAGGAAAGCGTAAGGATACGCGACTACGCCTCTCGCAGGCGTAGTCGCTTTTCATCGTCAAAAAGTAACTACGCCTGCGAGAGGCGTAGTCGACGTATTTCTCTTTTTTTTTTGAATCAGAAAGTGACTTCGCTTGCGAGAGGCGTAAGCGAGGTCACTTTCTGTTTCAAAAAAAAGAGAAACACGTCGACTACGCCTCTCGCAAGCGAATAATGGGTACGAATAGCATGTTTATGTGGGTACGAATAGCAATCTCGTGTTTGAGACAACACGCGGAATACGAGATTGTCATTGAGTTCATCGGGAACCCTAACCGAATACGAATCAAGCCTAAACGAGTAACTCGTGTAAAATTCACAAATATTACAAAAAAACCCTAAAACGAAAACCCTCTTGGCCCCTTTTATAGATTTTAGGTTGCCGGCGCTTGAAGTTCACCATATCTCTTCGACTCAGGCATCTCGACGGTCTCAGGTCTCCTTCTTCCCGGCTTCACTCCAGGTATACTTCTTCCTCAGCTCCTTCGTCTCCTGTCTCTTCCTTCTCCAATTATCCTCATGACTTTACCGCCTCACAAATCCGTTCTCCTTCTTCCCTCCTCCAGTTCAGATTTCAATTCGCTCAAAGGAAGCCTTTACACGGCTAAAGTAATGAAGTCGGATTTTATCCTTCAATTAATTTTTCTAATTTCATCCTTCAATTTGGTTCCCTTCTCCCGTCCTTGCTTGTAAACTCGTCCACTATTATGCTGTAGTGCAATTGATTTTCCTAACTTCAGCTTTTAATCTTGTTTTCATCTTTTTAATGTGTGTTAATTTGGTCGTTTGGTTGAATCGATTATGTTAAATACTGTCAAGCATCTGAGTTTGTTTTGTATTTTTATTTGATTGAATCGATTCTACATTGTCAACCTAAACAGCTCAAGGGAGCAAATCTGATTCCTAAACGAGCTTGAACGAGCCCGAGCGAGCCCCAACGAGCTTGTGTTTGGCTCGTCATAAACCAGCTATGCAAGCATAGGAGCTTCCTATGGGGCTGCGAGCCGAAGGCTTGTGTTAAAAATTGGGCTCTGCTCGTTCAGCCATATAATAGCTCTTTATAGATTCTAAGGTTTATTGTTTATTTTTTGTTTATATTTCAATTATGAAGTTGTTTCAATCTCCAACATTATATAATATTGTATTGCTTATCGATAATCAAAGCATAAATGATATGCGTTGAGCAAATTTCGAATACGTGTTATGGCCTTTTGTCTATTAAAAATTTAATGACGGAAAATCTGTCGAGAATGCATTGGTATGTTAGTTTTAGTTTGTTAGTATTAAGCAGTTGTCACTCATTGCAGATTAGCATTTTCTGGATTGATATTCTTTTGCCTCGTTTTCCCCCCCCATCTGTAATGGCATAGGAGCATTTCAATTAGAGACTGATTTTGTAAAAGAATACTAATTTATGCAAGATCTTCAATCCGGTCATATGTTGGTGAATAGCTCTTGTATTGAACCCTAATGGCTTTTGTAAACGGATCACCTGAATCAGGCAAATTACTGATAAGCTATTTTTGTATTGATGGTCTTTTTCCCTGTGTCTTTTTCTTCTCACTCTAATTGTTTATCAGTGGTTCAATTAGGCTGATTATATAGACTTGATACTAGCTTATGCAACATGTTAATCCTTGATATGTTGTGAATAATTTTTCAGGCATTGTACACTGATTGCCCATCTTCTGAGCTTTAACTTTTGTAATTGGATCACCTCAATTAGGCAAGTGTCACTCATTGCAGATCAGCAGTTTTTGCATTGGTAGTCTTTTGCCTTGTTTCTTTTCCTTTTCACTGTAATGGTTAAGGAGTGTTACGATCAGACTGATTACATAGACTTAGATTAGTTTATGCAAATAATTTGGCAACCCATTATATGATGGTGAACTGCTCTTCTTGTATGGTAGTTGACCATCTTCTGAGCATTGCCTTATGTAATTTGATCACTGGAATTAGGCATTTGTCAATCATTGAATTTGCATATAGTCTTTTGCCTTGTTTTTTGCCTCATTGTTATTGTTTAGGAGTGCTGGAGTGGTTCAATTAGTTGGTTATAGACTTTATAATTGATGCAAAATCTTATCAATCTGTGATATGTTGGTGGATAGCTCTTTTTGTATTGAATCCTAATTTGCAATCTTCCGAGCATTAGATTTTGTAGGTGGATCACTGCAGTTGGGCAATTGTCACTTGTCAGTTTATCAAACATCATGATAGCCTTTTGCCTTGTTCTCTCTCTCCTGGAATAGTATTATAGTTTAAGAGTGGTAGGAGACTGATTATATATACATATGTTAGACTAGTTTATGCAAGGTTTTAGCAATCCGTGATATATCGGTGAATATCCTTTCTTGTATTGAACCCTTATTGTTTATCTTCTGAGCTTTAACTTTTGCAATTGGATCATCGCAGTTGGTCAGGCAACCATCTAACTTCGATTTTTTAGAGGATTGACACGAAGGTAGATGGAGAAAACTATTGTCGAAGTAGTCCCGTCAACGGCACATGATAGAAGCAATGAGCACAAGGAAAAGAAGAAAAAGAAGAAAAAAAGCTGTATTACCAATGCCGAAAGCAATAGTGGCACTGATAACATTTCCTCCCCAGGGAAATCTCATATGAAGGGAGGTGGTATGACTGGAGATGTAAATCTATCATCTGCAATTGATCTGCAGCCGATAATACCTTGTTTAGAAGCAGCTGATGGTAATCAAAATGAGGACAAAAACGCAAAGAAAAGAAAGAGGCCAAGGAAGAAAAAGGGCCATATTATTAATGCTGAAAGCAATAATGGCGCTGATAACATTTCCTTTCCGGAGAATTCTCATATCAGGGAAGACATAATTCTATCACCTGCAAGTGATGCCCGTGATCAGTCGGTTGCACAAGTTTCACAGCTGCCAAGAAAGGAAAGCGACAAAGCTCCGAGCATCCATCCTGTTAGAGAAGCAGCCGATGGTAGTAAAAATGAGGGCCAAAGCACAAAGAAAAGAAAGAGGCCAAGGAAGAAAAAGGGCAATATTGTTAATGCTGAAAGCAATAACGGTGCTGATAACATTTCCTTGCCGGAGAATTCTCATATCAAGGAAGACATAATTCTATCACCTGCAAGTGATGCCCGTGATCATTCATTTGCAGAAGTTTCACGGCTGCCAAGAAAGGAAAGCGACAAAGCTCCGAGCATCCATCCTGTTAGGGAAGCAGCTGATGGTTATAAAAATGAGGGCCAAAGCACAAAGAAAAGAAAGAGGTCAAAGAAGAAACAGAGTCCTATTATTAGTCTCGAAAGCAATAACAGCGCTGATAACATTTCCTTGCCGGAGAATTCTCATATCAAGGAAGACATAATTCTATCACCTGCAAGTGATGCCCGTGATCAGTCGTTTGCACAAATTTCACAGCTGCCAATAAAGGAAAGCGACAAAGCTCCGAGCATCCATCCTGTTAGAGAAGCAACCGATGATAATAAAAGTGAGGGCCAAAGCACAAAGAAAAGAAAGAGGTCAAAGAAGAAACAGAGTCCTATTATTAGTCCCGAAAGCAACAGTGGCATTTATAACATTTCCTCGCCGAAGAAATCTCCAGCAAAGGGAGATATAACTCTATCACCTGCAAGTGATGCATACCATCATGCAGGAGGTGCACAAGTTTCTCAGCTGGCAAGAAAGGAAAGCGAAGAAGCTCTGATCATTCACCCCGATAGTGAAGCAGCTAATGGTAATCAAAACGAGTGTAAGACAAATAAGAAAAAGAGGTTAAGGAAGAGAAACAAGACGACTCTACCAACTGCTGGGGATACTGACAGAGCTGAAGGTACTAATGTTGATAGAAAAGCAGATGAAAGTATAGCGAACGGTCTTTCTAATGGTGTAGGAAATGACACAAACTGTTGTGATTCTGCCCCATCAAATGCTCATGTGAGCTCTGAACAGAGGAATGGTGGAGATCCCCACAGAAAGCTACTCATCCTTGATCTAAATGGGATCCTTGCTGACATTCGTTCTTCTTATGGGGTAAAAGGTTTCAAGGCGGACAGATATTGTAAAAAGACAATAGGTTAGTTTTATGGAGTTTGTTTGTTGTTACCCGCATAATTTTTGAACAGTTCTTATTCTTAACTGTAATTCGCTCTTGCTAATTTCTGTTTCACTTTAATTTCTTCCAGTTTATAAAAGGCCCTTCGTTGATGATTTTCTTCAGTTCTGCTTTGACAATTTTGATGTGGGGATTTGGACATCAAGAAAGAGGTACTTGTAACGTGCAGGATGCTCTAATGAACTTGCGCCTCTTTTTCAGCTTTACTTCTGCTATGGTATATGTTCTGGGAACATATTGACTTTTTTTTTTGTTCTATGAATAAACCGACTGGTTTGCATTTAGCCATGTTTCCATAATAACATCCTTTTTATGTTGGTTGACTTGTGTCCTTGAGACTTACTTCTCCAATAATCAACTACTATTGAGAAAATGTAAGGAACTTGGTTAAACTAATTGAATTTAGATGCATATGCAACCACTAGGTTGATATTACAAAAACAAAGCTAAGCTGTGGTCAGTTGCATTTCATGCAACTTGCATACTCTATTTGATGAGTTTGTAACAACTGCTAACCCCTCGTGGTTTTCATTTTTTTGGCAGCACTGCAATGCAGTTTGCTGTCGGTGCTCTCATGAAGGGTGAAAGATTCCTCTTCTGTTTGGTGAGTAATGGCTTTCAGGTTTTATAAAAATTTGTTTCTTTCTGATTTCTAAGTTTATTTCTTAATAGATGTGCAGTACCAAGATGTTTGTTTTTGAACTTTCTGTTATAGTTCATGAAATAGGTAAACTTAGATTAGAAAATAGGAGAGTAAATTTCGGATATCATTGAACTGTAGCAAAATACAAGAGAACCCTTGGCCCAGCTAAAAGCTGATAGTTTCCTGGACAATTTCCCATAGTATTTCTCTCATATTCGTTTGTAGGAACTCCTAAAAACAATGAATAACAATATTTGATAGAAATTTGGAAATTGATGTTTGTATTAGTCGATGCCATAGAGAATATCCTGCTAATGTGAAGCAACATGAATTTTAATCAGACAACTTGAGCCCCACTTAATCCACCTAAATGAACCTGAACTAACATTTCTAAGTAATTATGGAGGGTGCAAAACGTAAGTTATTAGATTGAAATCGGGAATCAACTCAAAACGGTAGGTTAAACTCTTGCAAAGTAGACTCTGTCTTAGGGAAACCCAAGGAATCCACTAAGCCACTCAAGGGAGCAACCCAACAGGAGCCAAAACAGTAGGCTAAACTCTTGCAAAGTAGACTCAGTCTTATGGAAACCCAAGGAATCCACTAAGCCACTCAAGGGAGCAACTCAACAAGAGCCAGTCTCCTAAGGCTGACCGCACCCACTACGTCTATAATCCTATTAATGCACTCTACATATATACTAATTTGTGTATTCACTCCCGTCTATATATTTGTTTTCTACACACTACATTTATATTAATTTGTGTATTCACTCCGTCTATATATTCGTTTTCTACATCCCACCTTCTGTCTGTAATATAGCTAAACGGTTGAATGGTGGAGGCAGGTTCCATTTAATTAACATAATTAAAAAGAAGCTTTGGGAAGAAAGGAAAGAGAGAGAAAGAACCCCATTGGTTGATTGGTGAAAGAGACGTCCTGACCAGTTTTACACTCTGCCAATACTGGGTTTATAGAGTGGAAAAAATATAGCTTCTTGCAACAACAAAAAAAAGGGAAATTCCGGTTGTTGCCCCTGTGGTTTGGGGTTTTCCGGAATTTGCCCAACAGTTTTTTCAGTTCGGTCGGTGTCTTTTTGTTTTCATTATTTCCGGATTTTGCCCAATTCCGTTAAAACAATAAACGACTGTAAGTGTTAACATCTGTTTTCCCCAAATTAAATGAAATAAAATAAATTAAAATCAAGTTGTTGTTTCTCCTCTTCTTCTCTCTAACATCTCTTCTTTACGGATTTATGTTTTTACCCATATAGCAATATTTAAACAGATACTTTTGAAGTAGTGATAATACTCGAGTGTCTAATATAGAAGGATGTTCGTGTTCTTCCCATGAAGATTGACATGTGGGTTTCCTATACATTAGATCACAAAGAAGAGTCTAGAAAAGGAATTGAAGCTTGAAACCTTTCCATGAGCACCTTTGTAGCTTTCCTGAAGCTTGACAGTGAGGAGATAACATTGATTAATGAGAAAAACTCAAGAGAAGTTAAGCAAGTAATATATATGTGAATTATAGAATGTTACGGATATTCTGCTATTGTTGCAAGTTAAATGTTATCCATTTTCATGGTATTGTGAGTGAATCCAACATTGATAGGAAGAAAGATAAATGGCAAAAATTGAATCTAGATTGGAAATTGAAATCGAATCTTGACAGGAAGACAGACCCTTTCCTGATGCTTGGGAAAAAAATGGAATCTATTAATGTAAGGATCAATTGAAGCAAGCTTGTTGAATATTCAAGAGATGTTCCAGAGGAAAAGACAAGACGTTCGACAGGAGAAGAGGAGAGACATTTGAGAGGAGAAAAGGAGAAACGTCAACTTCTCTTTTGCTTTAATTTAATTAGTTTCTTTTAATTAATTTTCTTCATTTTGGGGCAACAAATGTTAACATTAACAGTGCTTTTAATGGAATTGGGCAAAATCAGGAAATAATGAAAACACAAGGGTACCGTCCGAACTAGAAAAAACTGTTGGGAAAATTCCAGAAACCCCCAAATCACAGGGGCACCAACTGGAATTTCCCAAAAAAATGCATGGGATGTGGGTTGTTTTTCAGGTTAGAGTCTAAAAAGTTATCCTTTTTACACTTGAATGCGGTGAGCCTAAAAGCCTCAGGAAAAAACCTGATACGAAGATGATTCTGAATGCCTAGAAAAGAGACCTACTTCCTTATCTGTAGCATGCTAATGCTAAGGTCACTATAGGCAACTTTTGCTAATTCCCTGCCGTAACAACTGGCCATTACTCCTAGAATGGTTCCCCGGCCCCCTTAGCTTGAGTTAAATGCCTAAACTGTTCCAACTATATTTTTATCAAATAAGCAGATTTCATGATCTAACACTATTGACCTTACCAAGGAATCTGTCAATCCCGGATGAACTGACTTGATGCTACAACTTTTAGTCCCATTTGAAGTATGGTATCCAGGTTTATGTATAGCTTTTGCACACCTAATAATGTTAGGGGTCCTTCTGAGTTGTTGTAGAAATACAAGCTAGGTAAATTTTAATTTGTATATTTTTCTGAAGTGTAACATATATTTCATATTACATGATTGGACCATGTTATTATTTGCTATGTCAAACTAATATCGGCATCTAAAAATAGAGATTATGCATGTGGTTTGCAGGATCAAAGCTATTGTACGAAAACTGGACTCAATGCTATTGGATGCAAAAATAAACCCCTATTTTTGAAGGAACTTAAGAAGCTGTGGAACGGGGAGCTGGGTATTCAGAAATATATAGGTGGTTATAACGAATCTAACACACTACTAGTGGATGATTCACCATACAAGGCTGTACGTAATCCGGTAAGTAGAATTATCACATCTAGATTTTAGAGTAGTTGCATGATGTTTTGTTTATCAGCTGATTACTGTCTCTAGATTTCCTTTCACGTGTGCTTGATTCTATGATTGTTTCTACCCTTGATTCAGCCACATACAGCCATTTTTCCCCGTCCATATGTGGTCACCGATACGAAAGATAAATCTTTAGGTGAGGCACTTAACTAAAATTTATTAGTGTTTTTTTATCTGTTCTTGAAATCAACTTTTCTTATCATCATAAATGTTTACTTCCCTTTGGTGTCACCTTTCGCCGCTTAATAGTTGCAGTCTTAAAATGAGCTTTTGAATTTGGATAATGTGACAGGACCTAATGGCGAACTCCGTCTGTATCTTGCAAGACTTGCTAAAGCAGAGAATGTTCAGGTATTTGTAAGGGAAAATCCCATAGGTCAACTTTCCATCAAAGAATCAGACAAACACTGGGATTTCTACTCTAAAATCATCAAAAGTGAGTATCCGATTCCAAACAACTTGGTGTTGTCTGATCCATGCACAAGTCCGCCGCCGGTCCAAGGTCCCAGACTAGGGTGTGAAGCATCAATAATGGCCAAAAAGGAGGAAAAAATGGAATTAAAGAGGATTATAGGCCCTCTGACATTGTCAGAAACAGAAGAGATTGAGTCACGGAAGGAAATTAACGCATTGAAGGACATGATTGGTCCCTTGACGTTGTCACAAACAAAAGAAATGGCAGCATGGCAGAAGAGGAATGCACCTAAGCATCGGAAAGAAGTTCCCAAACAACAGAAAGGAAAGAATAAACAAGATGTAGTAAAATCGGCATCAAACAATAGCCATGGGAAAATAGAACACCCTTCAGAAATAGGAGAAACCGCTACATGAATTGTGAGTGTTACAGACCAAGTGCTAAAAACACTAGAAAGGCTTTTTGGGTCCATTGTTGAAGAACAGGCCCTCTCTCTCTATTCAGATGATATTCAATGTTCTGAAGATTATCATCAGTTTTCTTGACATTTTGATGAAGCCATGATCTGGTTTCAAGCCTGATGAGTTAATCATTGTTCTTGTTTAATGCACTGATATGCATCAATTTTCTCTATTCAGATGATATTAGATTTTCTGAATATTATCATCAGTTTTTCTGAAATTTTGATGAAGCCTTGATCTGATTTCAAGCCTGATGGGTTAAACATTGTTCTTGTTTAATGCACTGATATGCATCAATTTTCTCTATTCAGATGATATTAGATGCTGAATATTATCATCAATTTACCTGAAATTTTGATGAAGCCATGATCTGATTTCAAGCCTGATGGGTTAATCATTGTTCTTGTTTGATACACTGATTCGCATCAATTTTCTCTATTCAGATGATATTAGATGTTCTGAATATTATCATCAGTTATTCTGAAATTTTGATGAAGCCATGATCTGATTTCAAGCCTGATGGGTTAATCATTGTTCTTGTTTAATGCACTGATTTGCATCAATTTTCTCTATTCAGATGATATTAGATGTTCTGAATATTATCATCAGTTATTCTGAAATTTTGATGAAGCCTTGATCTGAGTTCAAGCCTGATGGGTTAATCATTGTTCTTATTTGATGCACTGATGTGCATCAATTTTCTGTTATCCAAATTGGTTACTGTATGATGACCTTCCTTGGAATGATGCATGTTGATTGGATATGGAATTGGAAGCAACAAGCAAGGCTTGTCGGTAACAGATATTTGGGAAACCAATTTTCTTCTGCTACAAAATGTTCTGCCAATATGTCATATGCTTTTTTTTGTTAATTTTATTTGATGATGAATAAATTATTTTCTATTCATTGTTGAGATCTATGAACAAATACATTTATTTGACTTTTGTGTATCACGTTATACAAATCGGTATTTATATGTTTTTATTCTCTCAAAACTTAATCTGACAAAGTCACTAATATGTTTTTATTCAACGTTTTCCTACATTTTATTTGACTTTGTAACATAGACGCTTAGATAGGTACAGCATGTGTTTTTAGTTTCTAACTATAAATGTATAAAGTTGTTTCATAGATTTTCTTGATTAAAAATTATATATATATATATATATATATGAAAGCAGAAGTTTTTTTTGCCACGTGTCAACGCCATATTTTTTGAAGTCTAAAATTTTATTTAAAAAGTGATTTTTTGCCATTAATCTACCAACAATCATATCTTGACAAATCTTTTTAGTTTTATTTTTACGGTGTAATTTATTTTGCCTTTTAGTTTTGTCAAATAAATTTCATATTTGTTATTTCTATCCTAATTCATTCCTTTTTTTAATTTTAATTTTTTTTTATTAAAATCTAACCAAATTTATTTTGTCAAAACTATTTTTATTTCAGAATTTTAATCTTATCTTATTTTAAATTTTAAATTGTGTGGGTAGTTATTTGATATAAACTTCAATAAATAACATTTATAATTAAATTTACTACTTATAAATAAAACAACTGCTCTTATATTTAATATAAAATAAAATTTTAAAAAAAATTCGCACAAAGTGCGGATAATATACTAATTGTATTGTTATATCGAGACTACAACCAGTATTTTTGGTTATGTAGTTAAACAAAAATGGGTGAGTTGGTTAAGTAGGTACATAACGTATTTTTGTGTATATAGTAGGTATGTTTTGTAATGTGTAGACAAAGTAGGTACTTAAAATTATGTAGAAAAAGATTAATTAGAAAACAATAACAGATATTACCTAATTTGGAGATATTCTCTCTCCTATATTAAATAAAAGATTCCTAATTAATAATGTAAACGGATTTGCTGATATGTTAAAATAGGAAATAGTAATTAAAATTTTCCTAGAATCTCTCCTTATATTCTCTCTCCTCTTAATTATAATCTTTTAATTATAATATATAAATAATAGATTGTGTAAAATGTAGGATTCGAACTCTGGACGAGTTGCACCAATTAGACTAATTAAACTTTGTATATTCTTTTGATAATACACAATATTAATACACAATTTCAATTACACACTAGTGATAGATAATTTCAACTACATAATGTTAATAAAATGAAAGACTTGTGTACGAAATACTCGAGCATACACAGTTTCAATTACACAATAGTGATACATAATTTCAAATACATAATGTTAACAAATAAAAGACTTGTGTAACCAAAAACCTTGTGTACAAAATACTCGAGCGATATAAAATGACTCGAGTATACATAATGTACCTACATATTATTCAGGAAAGAAATTCAGTGAAAGGTATTTCATACACAAGGTTTTGGTTACACAAGTCTTTTATTTATAAATATTGTGTATTTGAAATTATGTATAAATATTGTGTAATTGAAATTGTGTAATTGAAATTGTGTATTAATATTGTGTATCATCAAAATAATACACAAAGTTTAATTAGTCCAACTGGTATAACGGTGGGTGGGAGGGGCAACTCGTCCAGAGTTCGAATCCTACCTTCCGCACAATCTTTTACTTATTATAATTAATAGGATAAATAAGAATATTTAGTTGCCCGATATAACAAATTATAAAATTTAATAGGATAAATAATTATTAATAGGAGAGAAGATTCTTCAAATCTTTCCTCTTTTAATGATTATCCAACTCATTTATCACAAAAATTAGGAAATCATCTTAATCAAGGAAAATAAATCAAGTAATAAGCCAAAAAAATAGGAAAGTATCAAAAATCGAAAAGAAGAAAAAATGGAAG
>BSUD01000439.1:77576-89266 GCA_033239045.1 Fagopyrum esculentum | reverse complement strand
AAAAAAAAAAAAAAAAACTAGAAAAGCAAGGAGTAGAGAGGAAGATGCGTGGACTAGCTGATCTGCTCAAAGCCTAATCTCTCTCCTCTCTCAAATCTGCTTTCTGCTATTTCTCTTTGATCTACTCACAGCTGTAGATAGCACCAACACACTCTCTCTCCCCTGTGTTAGCGCCGACAATCTTCAAGATTTCAAATACCTAGTCAACAATTGAAAGATCTAGTGCTCATTTCCATTAATTCGTGTGCCGAGCTGTGTTGAATTGAGTAATCAGAGTGATTTCCTAGCTTAGATGCTGCCATTGTAGGCAGATTCAACCTTCTCTTTGGGCGCTTAAAGCCTCTTTTTGTCTTCATCGTCTGGATTGGATCAAGTAGGTAGTGTAGAAACTCCAGTTTTGCTTGGGGCTATGGCAACAGCGGCGGTGGTTGGGGCGGCGGTTTCGGAGGAGTCGTTATCGTATAAGGGAATGTCTTCTGATAATATCAAAGGTTTGGTTCTTGCGTTGTCTTCTAGTATCTTCATCGGTGCTAGCTTCATTGTTAAGAAGAAGGGTTTGAAGAAGGCTGGTGCTTCTGGTGTTAGGGCAGGTATTGATGTATCTGTAACTTTGCTTCTTTAGTTTCAATGGATCAACTTCGTAATTTCTTTCTAGCTTGTTTTGTGTACTTTTGGGGGCTTTTCTCCCTTGATGCGGTTGTTTTAGTTTGGTTTTAGCTTGTTTAACCTGATCTTCCCTTTCCAAAGGGGATTTATGATGGATTTAATGAAACATACATCTGTTTGCTGATGTGTGAACTTTAGAGGGACATTGAGTGTTTTCAAATGGCGGATGATGTACTTTGTGACAACTGTAGATAGTGGAAATGGTGACTGTGGATATCAATGCTGGAGTAAAAGAGATTCTTGAGGTGGATAGAGAGTTACTGATGTGATTAAACTTTGCAATGTTTCGAACATACTATACTGGTTTAGGAACGGTTTTTCCCCAGATTCTGGACTTCTTATTAACTTTTAAGAATTCAGGCTCGTCTATTTAAGATAATTTACCACCGAAGGCAGGCAAAGGGTGTGTTTCATTGTTACTGAGTTGTGAATACCTTTCCATATTATATGGGAAAACTGCTGCAAGGTTTCATCATTTTTCCCGTTTTGTGGTTCTAGTTGAAGGTTACTATAGAAAGAGTTGTAATGAAAGGAAAATGGAGATACTGATACATAGTCAGGGCTTTGTTGTATATACAAATACAGTGCTTATATTCTCTAAAATTTAGTGGAGTAGTGTTCTGTTGCAAGTTTATCATATTGTCTTTGTGTTTTTGTATACATAATTTGTAAATTCAATATTTCTGAAGTAATTTTATATTCTTATGCAGGAGTTGGAGGCTATTCCTATCTCTATGAACCTTTGTGGTGGATAGGAATGACAACAAGTGAGTAGTTATATTTGATTGATATGTTTTTTGCCTTCAATCTATTTTAAAAGAGAAATAGAATCCTAGCATTTGTCTGGTTGATGTACTATTGGGAGTTTTTGGGTCATCTTACACTATTGCTAGGACAGAAGCTCTGAATCTTTTGCTGTAAATAATCAAGGAGCAAAATGAAGATGGGATTTGAATAAATATTTCGTGCTGCATCAGCCTGTATTCATTAAGCTGCTAGTATACCTATTGTCCTGACATGGTAAATGGTCCGGCAAGCTTTGTCAATCCACCACCTATAAAATGACTTGAAAGTATCAAATTAAAATTTATTTAGGACAGTATAAATGATATAGCAAGTTTTTATGTAGGTTTAACAACGAAATAAAGATAGGAAAGGAACAAACCAAGCTGTTTTGGATGGAATCTTGCTGTATGCTATAGGCTATAGCTTGGTTTGTTTTATTGAATTTGATACTAGATCTAATGTACTTGATCCTGTCATATCACAAACCTGAGACACCGAATGTTAATGTGTTTTCTGGGGTTGTGTTTGTTGTTTTCTTAGGAAAAGTAGTTTTGGTAATTACCTGCTATATCACTAGAAGTATGGAAAGAGTCTTGTGTTGAATTTATTTCCGATAAGCCGTTGCTTTTGTGTTCAATCCCACATTCTACTGATGTAAATTCATAGTAGTGAATTGTTTCGGTATTTCTTTCTAGTATATATCAACTCAAACTGTTAAAATTTATATATTTCACTCATTATCTTGGTCTAATGGATACTTGCCCTTTTTCATTTATGCTAGTTAGGCTGTTTGCCAATTTCAATCATCTCTGTAATCTGTAATGCACTTCCTATGTGACAGTGATTGTTGGAGAAATTGCTAACTTTGCTGCATATGCATTTTCACCGGCTATTTTGGTCACCCCTCTTGGTGCACTCAGCATAATCATTAGGTATTGTGCCATTGTATTTGTTCCCTCTCTCCTTTTTTCTTCTGCAAAGCATTCTTCTGACTGCTCATGAGTGTCATTGCAAATTAGTGCCGTGCTTGCAGATATGATTCTGAAAGAGAAGTTACACACGTTTGGTATTGTGGGGTGTTTGCTGTGTGTAGTGGGCTCCACAACTATTGTTCTACATGCTCCTCCAGAACGCGAGATTGAATCTGTGATTGAGGTGTGGAACCTTGCTACTGAACCAGGTAATTTGCTTTCTGTATTTATCATATTGCATAATTTGTGAATAATACTGTTCATTTTGTGATTTTTTCTAATCTCGAATTTGATAAGATGCTTATGTTCTGCAGGTTTTCTCTTCTATGCTGCTCTAGTGATGACAACTGTATTTGTTCTTATATTCCATTTTATTCCACTATATGGTCAAACTCATATAATGATCTACATTGGTGTTTGCTCGCTTGTTGGATCCTTGTCGGTATGTATATCTTTGTATGTGATTCCAATGCTGTCACTTTGTTCCTTCATGATGTTTCCATTTATTGGGAAGTATCTGAAATCTGAACTATTTGTATTGAATAGGTCATGAGTGTTAAGGCACTTGGGATTGCTTTGAAGTTGACACTATCAGGGATGAATCAATTAGTTTATCCCCAGACATGGGCTTTCACTATAATTGTTGCTGCTTGTGTGGTTACTCAAATGAATTATTTAAACAAGGTACCACACTCTTTCGATCTTCGCTGTGCAGCTCAACGATATATACTTTTATCAATATTTGGGCCATTTTGGATTTGGTTAGTTTCATATTCAAATCTGTTGTTTGGTTTAAAACTCTTCCCTAACCCCTGATGGGTGAATTCAAGTTGTTTTTTCGAACCAGGTCACGTATTTATAAGTTTACTTACATTATCAATTGTAGACACTGTAGTGCTTAGATGCATAATTATATAGAGATAAAAATGGACCCAGCATTATAATTTTTGCAACAATATGTATATATATTTCATAATTGTCCTACTTGCTTTGTCATGCAGGCCCTTGACACTTTCAATACTGCTGTTGTGTCTCCAATATATTATGTGATGTTCACCTCCTTCACAATTGTGGCTAGCGTAATTATGTTCAAGGTATATACTCTACAAGTATATTTTTCATGGATAACATGTTTTAGGAGTATGTATAATTGCAGTGCTGCTTTAAATTTTGGGAGTATAATCTAATAATCGCTCATTTCATAAACTAGTGACACAGTTTTACAACACTGTGATAGTGTGTGATGTCTTTGGCTTGCATCAGGATTTCAAAATCATAGACAATACTGTCTGATAATTAAATTCTGGAAAAAGCAATGAGGTTTGTTCCATATTGATTTTATGCATACGAGAAATACTGAAAAATGTTCGACCGTGAGTCACGGTCAAACATTTTTGTTACATGACTTGCGTCTGATAAGTGATAACTACTCCCTCCGTTTCACAATAAGTGTCATTTAAGCTTTGAAATTTTGTTTAAAATAGTTGTCACTACTCACTATAGAGGCCTTTTAGTACTTTACAACTTTTCCCTTCTAATTATCGTAAGATTATTAGTTGAAGTTTTCAATAGAGTAAAAAAATAATACTCCCTCTAAACAGTATATAAGGCATTCTAGCATTCAACACGATTTTAATAGATTTATATTAAATAACTAAAAATGTAGTTTTGTATTTATTTTTTTCGTCAATTTTACTAATTAATTAACACCACCCTTCACAATCAATCAATGGAAAGCAAAAAGTCAACAAATACATAAATTGATGATAATTTTCGTAACTCACCATCTAAAAAATGTAAAATGCCCTATATATACATGATCAAATTTTAAAGGCTATAATGTCTTATATACTTGATTCAAGGGAGTGTATACATTGTTTATTTTAATGTGAAAATCTCGAAAATGACAAGTAATGTGAAACAGAGGGAGTATTATTAATTATTAATAATACATTCTAGTATATAGGACACAGGACATAATTTTAATCTTTGCTGTCTATTTGTGGTATCTATATACCAAACTCAGATTGTCCACATGTTCATTACAATTTTAGGATTGGGATAGGCAAAATCCAACACAGATTGTCACTGAAATGTGCGGCTTTGTTACTATCCTCTCGGGAACTTTTCTTCTTCATAGAACCAAGGACATGGTTGATGGTACATTTTCTACCCTTTCATCATCCAGTCACTCCTTTTCTAAAACTTCTTGTCACAATGATAAATTACCCAGCTCATATCCACTGCATATTTGATATACAGGATCGTCGACATCTTTCTCCGCAAAACACTCCAAACATGTGGAAGAAAATGGATACAATGATCCTGAGGGGATTCCTCTTACTCTGAGAAGGCAAGATTCAGTTTGATCACCATTGATTCGGTAATCAACTTTTTCTTGTGCTTATTTTACAATTTGATACCACATTGATGGTGAAGGGGGCAAGTGAAAATACCACCTGTATATTGGGCTGCTTGGACTCTTCCCCATCTTGTGATTTATATGCTTTTTCAAGAGGGAGATGATGGTGCACAACAGAATGTGGTATTTAATTCCTTTTTCTGTGTTTACAAACGCGGTTGCTGATGATGCTCAGCAGCCGCTGCCTCGGGTAGGATCTTTCTTCCTTGATATCCAATTCGTATTGCCTTGCACGGATATCGGTTGGAAATGAAAATGTAATTGAAAGAATACTGAACAGCTTTCTTGTATTAGATGATTTGTTTCTCGTCCAGTAAAAAAAAACATTATTTGTGAAGGTCCCAAAATTGATCCCATAAATCAGAGGCATCGGTTATCCAGTTGGAAAACCGGATTCTTCAATGATGCTTGTCCGTCTTCAGTCTTTACAGGTTAGTTCATTGCTTTGGTTTATAGGTGACCTGCATTTAGGAATGGAAAATGAGTGGATCCATTATCCACCCGACCCATCAGCCAAAATGCCCACCCACCACCTGTCATCATCCTCATCCATCATCTATCACCTGTTCCATATGATCACTTAGTTTTATAACTTAATTTCATGGATTAAGGCAAATTAGTAAACCTTTGATCTCAAACTCCAGAAAAATAATATAATCCAACACTAAAGGTTTTTGATAAATCATTATCGCCCCTCAAAGACATTGAAAGTTACAGTATTTGACAAAGATAGAAGTTGCTATATTTATCGTAAAAATGATCTTAAACATTGACTTGGTCTATTGGGTTGGTTGATGCGTAATTGATGCAGTTTCAATCTACTATATTCTTTAGGTTTTTACCTGTAAAATCGAGATTAGCCAATTTTGTATTTTAATTTACTATACAAGGTAGGGCTTCCAAATGGGCTCGTCCATCGGACCGGACCGTAAACTCACCGACTGGTCCGTTTTATTTTTTAAAAAAAAAATAAATAATATATTAATTTTCTGATGGATTAAATCCAAAATGGTCTTCCTTTTTAAATATTATTTAAAATGTAAATTAACAGTCCGGACCGGATTAGATCGGAACATTAGAGCATCCCCAACAGCCTCCCTAAACACTTTACCAAAATGGAGAATTAAAAGTAAAAATCTACCCTTTATATTTTTATCAAATCCAAAAGATTTCCTATCTTGAAGAATTCCCTATTTCTTTGAAGAATGTCTTCAAATTTAGGGAAGAGTCCCCACTTTTTCCCATTATTCTCCATTTTGGAAAATGAAATGGAAAATCTGTTGAACCAAAAAAATTTTTAAAATTCTCCAAATATTCTAAAATGGAGAAGCTGTTGGGATGCTCTTACAGTCCAGGACCGGACCGTAATATCATGGATCGGTACTGGATTTTTATAATTATGGACAAGACCGGACCGGACCGTAATTTCCATTCCAGTTTTTCGGTCCGAATAATGCTACCCTAATGCAAGGGGTTAATTTGTTTCCTCTAATAATAGGTCACCTGACACTCTTATAGGCTAAAATAACTCATTTATCCTACTTATCGTTTCTTTATAGCCACGTGAATACTTCAGTGTATAAAAGATTTCCTCATGTAATACAATCTTGAAAACCAATGAGGGTGTAGGACTATTTTGTAAACAAAGACACCTGTAAAATAAAAAACTTTCACAAAACCACCTGTACAAATCTATTTTCACAAAATTACCCAACCATGAGGTTTTGGTTTCGTAGAATCATCTAAAAATTCTGTCACTGTCTAAAATCTTTGAAATTATATTCTATTATCACTTTGTCCCTAATATTCTATGTCAAAGGTTTTTTTAATCATTTTGGAGGACAAAGGGGATTAGTTAATAATAGTAATGAGTTTATACTAATATGTCCTAGTTTCTCGAAAGACTCCGCCATCGCGTTCTTCCGTTAGCTGATAATTCATATCTAGGCTATGTTTGGTCGATACGAGATTATAAGGTAAAGTTGAAGATTATGGAACGGTAAAGATCAGGATGAAATTTATCATTTTTCTTCAACACTAATACGTTTTTTGTACTTCCGTCTCATTCCCACCAAACACACCCTGATTGGCTCGTATTTTTGGTCAATTGATTAATTTATTACAAGTCAAAGTAAAATAATGCTTTGTGGCAAATTTACTACTTCCCCTAATTAGCTATATAATGTATTTTAACATGAAACAATTTGGTTTACTAGACTTTTTCTAGTTTTGTATTTACTAAATGTACCCCTTAAGAGAATAGTGTAGATTTTGAGAATAAATACAAAAGGTTGGGTATATTTGCTTAATTGAAACATTAAAAAGACTAGTTACTACTATAATTTTTCAAAAAGGCCTAGTTACCAAAATTGTCCACATGAAACATTCACTATAATCTTAATAAAAGTATTCAATAACTAGAAAATTACTCTTTCCAATTAAGTCCGTGAGATATTTTAGTGTACTTGTATAAAATGTTAGTGTTTTATTTAGTTGATCAAGTAAATTATTTTTAACTAGTTTTTCACCAACTTTATCATTTTGTGTATCAGCAGTTTTATAACCAACGAATAAAGCGTTAAAAAAATACCAACAAATTTTATAACTTGTCATTTATAAAATACATAAGTGTCTTTTATATATATATGCAAGTAGAAATATAAATCGAACTAAGGACCCGTTTGGAAGCAACGGGAATCATTCCCGGTAACGGAATGATTCCAAATCAATCAAAAACTACGTTTGGTTAGTGGTCTTTTAACACATAAAAGTAATCTCATCCATTCCATTTCCTTTCTCTACCCTTATTCGATTTCATTCCGTTTCCATTCCACCGCTCCAACCAAACGGGCACTTAAAATCTACTTTGTATTTTCAAATCCTCGTAACCTGCAACATGATGCTGAAATGTTACTGGATTACTGGTCTTTTTTCAATTAAAAAAATAGGGGAAAACTTTACTTTTTGACTTGTAATTTATCACCCGGTAGTTTATGCGGAAAAATTGGGAGTAAAAAGTCATATACTGAAAAGCTAAGTGTAGGAGTCTAATAGACTAGTAGTATACTTTTCCAACTAAAATAATATGGATGAATAAAAGTTATGCCTTAAATTCCTCAAGATGGTTGCATGGAGTTTTACTAACATATAACATTGTACAATTTTATAGAAGGAAAAATAACCCAAAATAATATCAATTATCAATATTGAACCGAAAATAATATGAATTTTGAAAATTACTATAAACGATACAAACTATCATTGTATTTACCAATAATAATATGTCATACTTTTCCGGCAAAAAAACTAACTCCGGCGATGACATGGCCGCCGGAATTTTAAATATCATCAAATAAATGGATTAAATGTATGATATGGATTTTATTTTTTGAAAAATCAATTTAATAATATTAAAAATATTAAAATAAAAAATTTAATATTTTTAAAATTTTAATTTTTTTTAAAAAAAATTTGTACAATTTTTTTAAAAATTATTTTTTGTAAAAAAAAATTTTAAATAAAGTTTGAACAACTTTTTAAACAGGTTTGTAAAAAAATATAAAAATATTTTGTTTTTATGAATTTTTTTTTAATTTTTAAAAAAAATAAATCGTTTTTGTAAATTTTTAAAAAAAATGGAAATTCGAACTTTTTTTACAAATTCGTTTTTTTAGAATTAAGATGTTCATTTTATACAAAAATCCGAAAAAAAATTTGATTAAAAAAATTCTAAAAGTTATTATATTTTTATATTTTTTGGAAAAATAAATATTCTTACACTTTTTTACAAACCTATTTTAAAAAGTTTCAAACTTTATTTTCAAAAAATTATTTTTTTAAAATATTTGTACAATTTTTTTTCAAATTTATTATTTAAATTTTAAAAATAATAATTTTTTATTTTTAATATTTTCAATATTATTAAATTGTTTTTTTTTAATAAAATTCACATCACACACTTAATTCATTTATTTAATGACATGTAACATTCCGGCTGCCACGTCATCGCCGGAGTTAGTGTTTTTGCCGGAAAATATATGACGTATTATTTTTGGTAAATATATTGATAGTTTGTATCGCTCCTAGTAATTTTCATAGTTCGTATTATTTTCGGTTCATCTTTATAATTGGTATTATTCTGGGTTATTTTTTCTTTATAAAATTATTATAAGAAACGACATATGTGTGAAAATACATATGTAGTATGTGATTAACTTTCTTATTGTAAGTTTACACTTTAACCAACAAATTATTGAAAATATATATATATATATATATATATATATATATATATATATATATATATATATATATATATATATATATATATATATAT
Organism: Fagopyrum esculentum; assembly: GCA_033239045.1. NCBI lineage: Eukaryota > Viridiplantae > Streptophyta > Magnoliopsida > Caryophyllales > Polygonaceae > Fagopyrum > Fagopyrum esculentum. The sequence continues at coordinate 80,085 of BSUD01000439.1, read as the reverse complement.
ATATATATATATAATATAATATAATATATAACGTTATTATATTGGATTTATAATGAAAGTTTTGACTAGTGCGTTTTCTTATATCGTTTTGTGAAGATATATTTAAACAATCCACCCAAATAAACTTGGGTAAAATGGGGGAGTAGGTATATTTTGTAACCATGAGCATTTAAAGGGCCCCAAGTTAATAATGTGTACAAAATAGGCCCCCTCTATATTGTACAAAAAAGATTAATTAAAATAAGGAGAGGATATTAAGGAAATTAAAAGATCTTTCTCTCAGGTAGGATTCGAACCGTGGATCACAACCCCTCCCTCCCACCCTTATACCATCTGGACTAGTTAAACTTTGTGTATTCTTTTGATGATACACAATATTGAACCGAAAATAATACGAACTTTGAAAATTACTATAAACGATACAAACTATCATTGTATTTACCAATAATAATATGTCATACTTTTCCGGCAAAAAAACTAACTCCGGCGATGACGTGGCCGCCGGAATTTTAAATATCATCAAATAAATGGATTAAATGTATGATATGGATTTGATTTTTTGAAAAATCAATTTAATAATATTAAAAATATTAAAATAAAAAATTTAATATTTTTAAAATTTTAAATTATAATTTTTTTAAAAAAATTTGTACAATTATTTTAAAACATTATTTTTTGTAAAAAAATGGCTAATTAGGTAAGTAGGCATTTTTAGATTATAATAGTAGTAAGTAAGCTTTTTTATTTTCTCATTAGATTAATGTACTCCAAATTTTTTTTAGCATCAAATAGCAGGGTTACTAGGTTACGCTTTCTCTCTTTCTGTTTTTCATTTCAGCCGCCTCTTCTCATTTCCCTCTTCCAGTCTTCTGTGCTTCTCCGGCCACAACATCCACTGCCGATCGATGGTGGCTGCGAAGGGTAAAGTAGGGGATGGCGGCATGAAGGAGGAGGCAGGGTTGGCGGATCCTCCGACGGATTCCTCCGGCTTTGACTGAGGAGGAAGCAAGGCGGTCGACTGGGAGAAAAGCTCGGAGGGGATCAAGATCAAGATCGAACGTCGAGAAGAATATGGTGAGGGAGAGGGTATGTCAATTTGGACATAGCTTCAGTGATCATCACCCCTCTTTTGACTGGCCTACTCATTGGGGTTGTTGTTCCTGTTGATGTTGTTGCCATGTCAAAATTTATATTACAGGTTGTTCTTGTTCCCGTCACATTGGGTTTGGTGCTCAATACTTATGCAAAATCAATTGTAAATCTTATTCAATATGTGATGCCGTTTGTAGCCATGGTGTGCACTTCAATGTGTATTGGTAGCCCTCTAGCGATTAATAGAGCAAGGATAATTTCTTTTGAGGGTCTACAGCTGATTGCTCCTGTGTTAACATTTTATGCATTGTCATTTACCTTAGGCTATTGGATCGCTAAACTTTCCGGGGTGAGGCAAGAAGAAGTCAACAAGACAATCTCATTATGAAGTGATTTGACGAAGGAGAGATTGAGCTGGTTGGTGGTTGCACAAAACAGAGGAGGGGAGAAGGAGAAGATCCGGGAGAGATGGGGAGTGTGGGTTCTTTTCCAGCGACGAGGGAGAGATTGAGAGGCATGCCGATACTCTTGTGATAAAGAACATCGATGATCTTTTCAAATGTTGTAAGTTTTGTGCCAACTTAAAGCATTCGGAGAGACTGAATTCGGGAGTCATGGTTGTTGAACCATCTGAACAACTTTTCAGTGTTATGATGAGCAAAGTATCCAAACTTTGAAGAGGGGTGTATTCACATACCAGAAATATTCTTGTACGTAAGATATAGGGTTTTGCTTATGTCATTGACTCATTGTTGATTGAATATTTGGTTAATTTTGCACTCTGTATGTGTTGATTAGTTGGTTGTTGAAACCCTTCTAGTACGAAAAGTGTGACACTTCTGGTATGAAAAGTGTGACAACAGCATATTGAACTGAGATTTGATATTTTAACATATGAAATTTATGCTATCAAAATTTCTGGTATATAAATTTTCGGTATGATAAAATTTCTGGTATGAAAAAATTTCCGATATGTAATTTCTCGTATGATAAAATTTTCGGTATAAAAAAATTTCCGGTATGAAAAAAATTCTGGTATGAAAAAAATTTCGGTATGATAAATTTCTGGTATGAGAAATTCCTGATATAATAAATTTATTTCAAAAAATAAAAAATAATAATAAAGAAAATAAAAAGACAATAAAATAAAATAAAAAACAAATTCAGTAATTAAAAATTAAAACTTACACTTAAATAACAAATAACAAACATTTTTTTTAAATGGAGGGGTTAATTATTTTTACCTACCATTAAATAAAAGTGGTAAAAAAGTTTAGGTACATTTACTAAATAATATTCTCAAAAAGACCTAGTATGTCAAATTCTCCCAAAAAAAATATAAATAAAGTTTGAACATCTTTTTAAACAGGTTTGTAAAGAAATGTAAAAATATTTTGTTTTTTATGAAATTTTTTTT
>BSUD01000439.1:51561-66082 GCA_033239045.1 Fagopyrum esculentum | reverse complement strand
CTTAGAAGTTATAGACTTCTAAGAGCATGGAATGTGATTGTTGATTCACGTGCCTTGTATGACAGGCGTCTGAGTTTCTACGGTTGCGGACCGAGTTGAGATTTAAAGAGTTGTGGTTTGATTCAGGTAAGTCCTTGCGACTTACTTAGCCAGTTTCTGGATGTTAGTTGAATGATAATGGTGGTGTGTGCGATGTGTGTTTATAATAACAACTTGTTAGGACGACCATTGTTATTATGTGTTAAGGCCCAAGTGTATGTATAACGGGCCGTGACATCACTGCCCAGCTCTGCCAGGAGACTGGGAGGTTCTCTATACCCAGACCATACAGGTACACGGTGAGATGCATCGGATCCACTCCTGATGGGTACACGGGGGCGGAGGCGAGGTTTGGGAATCCCTCGTGTCACAAAATAAGTATCATTAGAGTGAATGACTTAAATAAAGATAATAAATGGGTTGTTGGAAAGCATGATGAGTGTTTATTATTTTATGTGTGTGTGTGCTATTATTATTCTCCTAATGTTTAGACAACTAGCTAATGGTTGTTTTGTTGTGTTTTTAGATTTACTGCAGGTTAGAACAGCAGCTGAGTGATCCGGAAGTAGTGGTCAGCCGGGTCTCCGTACTCCCTAGAGTGGGGTTGGGTGTTTACCTTGTGGTTTCTTTCTTCTTGTTAAAGATAGTTAGTCTTTTGTGGTTTAAATACTATAGGCTGTTAGACGTTGTTGCATTCATCTCTTAAAAATACTATTTTATAAATTTCGGTTTTTCTTATTTGTGTCTTGTTGCAAGATCCTAGTAATATTGTTGTCAAACTGAGGTCGGGACCCATTGTGAGGTCCTAACCAGTAATATCCCGGGTTCCGAGAATCCGGGGTGTTACAACATGGTATCAGAGCCAGGTTGGCAACAATGGCACTTGAAATCTTTTGAAAGACCGAATAAGTACTTAAGCAGAACCCGAAAAGGGATCTGAGTTTTAAAAAGACTTTTGGTTTTCAAATGCATGCATAGTCTGGTTTGGGATAGAAAAGTACGGCTGACCACCACTACTACCGCGGATCTCAGTGTGCTTAGTATGGACTTTAGGTTTTACTTTAGTTGGACGTTTTAGCTTGATTATAAAGATATGTGATATAGATAAGTATATGCCGAAGATTAGTAGAAATTATAGTTATGTTATGTCCTTAACGGAGATAACATAATGAGATTCTCACCCCTTTGACACATCTAAGTAGATTTTAAAGGGTGTCAACGTGAGGATTAGTATGCACATCTTAGGTGCATTAGGGTAGACGAACGGCGGACAACTCCTTCGATCTTGTGGAGGAACGTCGAGATGAAGAAGTGAAGACTAAAAGACAACACCAACTACGATGACAAGACGAGAATTCCGAGTCAACTCAATAGGATAAAATGAAGAATATACATGAGAGTAGTTCCGGAAACGCGTGGGTTGACCGACAAGTATACAAATTGGAAGAGACAACCCATAGGTTCTTTCAAGTGTGGTGTATAGCAACGTTACAAACAAAGGGGATGCCTTCAGAAACACACATAGGCATGAAGATCAAGGTGAAATATAGTAGCGATCCAGACAAGAGACATTGAATCTAAGCTTACTGACGGACCAAAAGGTAAAAGTTTGAGGCTAGAAGCATAACGGAATATGATCACTTTTGACAAGCTACTTGCCACCACAATTAAGATGGGAAACCGAGACAATCATGAGCGTAAGAGTCAAGATAAGATACATTGTCCATCCCGATACGAAGAATTAAAGAGCCGAAAAATGAAAGCTTACAGGCTGCTAGAAAGGGGAAGGCCGATTTCACCGACATGGAAGTGGTGTGACCTACTAGAACACACAAGAATTTCAACAAGGATCGGGATACAACAAAGACCGAATTTCAATAGAGGCTGAAGTACAAGCAGCACCCCAATGGAGGAAACTCACGAAGGGATTTAAGTTAATAACACTAGCGGGTGATAACAGAGAGCCGCAAGTGAACAATAACTCGGGTAAAAAGAATCATGGGAAATACCTACAAGTTATCGTAGAAGCATTGGCAAGTCCGTTGATGGAAGATGAAGATACAACTAGACTCGTAAAAGTATAGTGCTCTTATAGGAGTGTAGTTTGTAGAAGGAGCTAAAGAAGTATAAACAGAGAGACTGGAGGAGATATATTTCACCAAGTATATCAAGCCTCAAAATAGATGGAAGAAAAGTAAGTCTATGATGTTGTAGGAGGTCAACTACATCCTACTTGGTGACAACTTAGAAGTTGCATGTGCGGGTTAACCGGTGATGATTGGTTGAAAGATAAGAAGAATAACCACAAGGTACTAAAACCCTTGAAAGTCACATTGAATGAGTCCAAAACAATGACGCTAATTAAGAGTTTAGAAAGAAGATTTGGACGGTCGGTAATGACCCTTATATCAGTAATGGTATAAAGAGAATTTCGGTGAGAAGTTGCTCAATTACTGGCTAAGGAAAAGTTTTACTGATCACATTTAGTAAAGACGAATTCGTGTAAGAAGAACTAGAGGAGTAAGAGGAAGCAAATGATTTGACCAAATCCTACGTCAGTCCAGACAGAGGGTACTTAACATTTCACACCCATAAGATTGAGGGCGCTCTTTCATAAAGGCAGCACAAACATAGGAAGTGTGATTTAATGCCATGGTAAAATATCTTATCGAGTTGTGGAGCGATTGTAGTTGGAATTTACATATTTGCTGGGACAAACCTTAGAAAGAGTATATTTGAATGACTGAAGGTTATTATAAGGATCCATATCACCCCAATAAGATGATTACAAGAGATGTTTATATAAGAGTTTCCAGAGAAATGGTAGCACTCAAATAACTAATCTGGATAACCGGTCTTAGGTGGACGGAGAAATAGTTTTGGAACCACATACAAATGGTATACCTCGAAGTTTTCTCTCGACTGATAAAAGGAGAATTTATAAAAGCACCAACTCTAATCGACATCATTCATGAAGGATTGTACGAAGAAGCTTAAAGAGATTTAACTATCCTACGGGAGTTAAGGATTTAAAGAAAGTAAAACAACGTGAGTATAAGAACAAGATAATGAACGCGAGTCGAGAAATTTGATTTTTGGAGAAAACCATATACATCTGATGTCTCTAATAAAAAAGGGTATTGGTAAATGTTTAATGATCGGACCGATAACACGATGATTGGTAAAGGGTAAACCAAACAGATAGGGTAACCAATGAGAAGGAAAGTTATGTATCAAAAGACAAGACTGGCTAGAATAAATGAAGTATTGAGATGATGATGCCCTTATGGGATCTATACAAGAGTACAACGTAATTGAAGTTCCAATACATAATGGGTAGTAATGATCAACAGACAGTTAGAGACCAATGCAGAGAAGAAGAATGTATAAGATGAGTTACTTAGTAGAAGAATTCACAAGACGAGCTTGAGAGACCAAAAGAGATAAAATGTCGACCCGGATATGAGGGTCTAAGGTATATGGAATGGATACCTACAAGGGAGTGTAGAAGCAAGAAGTGGACTATACAAGTGTGAAGAGGTTTTGACCTCCTCAAAGATATAGGAATTTGAAAGAAATTACAATGCCGGTATCAAAGAGTTGAAGCCCTATAGCAGAAACAACGGAGTTTCACGAAGGCAATATTGCCGGTAACACAAGCGAAGGAATGTATATATTAGAACAACCTTGGTGGAGTCGAAAGTTCAAGGTAACCCCAATTATCACAAGACCTAAGTCATCAACACCGACGGTCCATTCAAGAGGAACTGCAAGGGGATGATAACTAAAGTCAACAGAACTACCGAGACACTCGCCAGTTATCGTTGAAGACTTGGGAGAACTATTTATGTTCAGATGAATGACCCAATTGAGCTCGAGAAGTAGAGTTAGTCTAAGGAAAACAGAAGGGTGGAAGATAAAACGAATTAGCGAAGCATGAATGGATTAAGCGAGCAGATGATGCTCACCAAGAATTTAACGCCATTATAGGTATGAGAACAGTAAGTCTGGGATATTGAGATAAGTCAATTATAGACTGACCGACATCAACTGAGGACGTGTAAGTGATGGTTGGTACTGACAAGTAGGTATCGTTAAGAAGAGACATTAGTGATTGCGGATTTAAGAGGTACCTTAACCGATGCCTTAGAGGATTCCCCAAGTAGGCAACGACAACTTTCTGGGAGGATCTAAGGATATGGAGAAGATCGGGTTAGAAGTTGCTTACTGGTTGGTTAAGAACAGACTATGATGGAGTGAGAGAGTAAGGGTCTGTTGGAAGAAAATCTTGCTAGTATTAGAAGGGAAGTATAGACGGGAGTTGGGCAAATCATGTTAACCCTCAGAAAGACGCCATTGTGACTAATGGGTGTCACAACAGAAGCGTGGTAGGCCCATAACCCACAGGAAAAAAAAAAAACTATGTTTTCAAGTTAAGGAATTAGAGATCTATATGAAAAGGTCCACTTGGATGTGTGATTTGTTTTTAGTTATATAAATTTGAAAGCTTGACAAGAAGTAGGTGAAAACCCATTAATAAAGGAACGATCCGATTAGGTCACATTGAGGAAACCGGGCCAAGCGGGTTGTATTACAAAAGAGCATTAGACACTTAGCAAAGTGCCGACAAAAGTTTAAGATCATTATGGTTTGGTAGAGTCATCAAAAGAGCAGGGAGTAAGTTTAGAAAAATCAAACCGTTGAGAGAGTTCTACCGAATCCGAGACACGTCATCAGCTATGAATATCAGAAAATTTTAGCCGGGACATGCTTTTGTAGGGTTCCAACGGTCTAGACGAGGAATCGATGAGGCTACTTTGCAAACGGAGGAGAGCATTAGAAAGGGTTACCCTGAGTACCTTGCAGAATTAGCCGCTTCTTCTGTATCGACGAGTTAGTACTCGGATGTTGTTTGTTTGACTCTTCCTGTTGTACCTTGGATTAAGTGATTGTGTTTTCTTTAATGTGTGATGGTCTTTCTTTTATTTATGGTCTGATTATGATGACTGAGTAGTTGAATGTTAAGAAACTAAATTTAACTGTTATTGAGACCAAATAATACTAATCTTTTTGAGAAAAAGTTTAACTAGATACCTTACTCTAAGTTTCGGGACGAAACTTATTTTTAGGGGGTACTGATGTAATATCCGAAAAATTTTATTCCGTTTAATTCCGTAGTAAATCGGTTTTCGATCTTTTGATCCTTATAAGTCTATTTAATTGGACACAATATCTTAAAATTTTATCATTTTATGTAATATCACTTCACATAAAATGATAAGATTTTTATATCAAACCCTATTTCAAACCCTAGTTATATCATGACTTGTCTTTGACAAAGTCGTGACGAGTTTTGACGAGACCAAGACGAGACTATGACAAGATCGTGACAAGGCCATGCATGGGCTTGACAAAGTTTTGACGCATTTTGACAAGGTTGTGACAAGCCTTGACAAAACAACACCACTCCTTTTCTACCCTTTGCTTCAGCCCACTTTGTCCTTCCTTACCTCAGCCCAGTCGTCCAGCTTGGCCTCTCTTAGTTGGGCCGCTTTGTTTGTGCCTCACCTCTACACAGTTGCTTTGGAGCCCAGCCTGCCTAGGAAGCATCCCAGCCCACGAAAACAACTCAGCCCACGAAGTGGTAGCTCGAGGATCCCTGCTGACTCACTCCTTCCAGCCGTTACATTCTTGGCCTCTATCCAACCCATCGTTCCCACTCCACAAATCACGCCAGGATTTTCGTAACCACATACCCGAGTCAGAAGGAGGACAGCTTGCACGTCTCTCTCATCTTCGATCTCCCAGCCAGGCTCAACAGGCGACGTCTCCTCTCCAACCTTCTGTGCACTGCTGTCATCGATCTCCTGCTCTATAGTTGAGACAGTCGCGGAAGGAGAAGAGCTGTCCATCCAACCGCCACGCAGAGGACAAGTACCGACACCTTTCCGTCACTAAGCAGCCGACTTCTACCCTCACCAACTGCGCAGGTAACATTCCCGAGACCTTTGCACTGCTGACTTTAACCCTGACTCTGTGCACCTATCCCTGATCCACAGCCCATAGTTCCCCTTCGTGAACCCAGTCGGAAGGAAGCCCACGTCCTAAGCTAACGATACGTAGCAGCCCTATTCCTGCGAGTCATCTGGCCCTCGCTTCTGAGTCCTACTCCAGGCGTGGCAGCAAGCACAGATGAGCCATTCGTCCTATAACTCACCATTTCCAACGGGAGCGACTCTGAAGATGTCCGACATTCCTTCCCTGGACTCCACCGTGGGTAAGCAAATCCTTCTCACCTTCTTTCCTGTCAACATATATGCAAGAGGAATTAAGAGTTATCAATCAATGTCCCCCATAGGTATCGATCTCTAGATCTCTTGCAAGCTTGTTGGAGACAATTAAAGATTGCCCAGAAGGTTCGAACCTGAGACGTGAGGGTTAACTTCCAATAGAAGCATACTAGTGGTGAGAATCGAACCTAAGACCAATTGCACCTCCTGAGTTTATTTTATGAAACTGTGTTGGGTAGCCATGTTTAAGCTCATGTTTCGATACCTTAGATCGAAAATCCACCGTTGAATTTTTAATATGTTTGAGATAGAAATATGAAGTTTACTGTATTAAAATTTGGGAGAAAGTTAACGGTCGGATTAGAAGTTATAAGGTCCCAAAGTAGAGTAGTAGGGCTGTTTTCCAACAGAAGAAAATTTGACCAAGTATAGAAATCCTAGCCTTTATTCCAACTTTAGAGAACTATGTAGGATTTATGGTTGAGTATTTTCGAGAGATCTTTGCCCCTATGTCTAGTATGCATATCATAGAGAATCTATAGATTTATTCCGGAATTTAATTCTTTTATCCGAACTTCGTATCTTAAGTAAATGTCGGACCTTAGCGACTTTTGTGAAAATTAAGAATGGTGTGTAACTCTTATAAATCTTTAGCGAATTTTTCCGTGAGAACGAAATGGTGGAGATAGGTTCCAAAGGGAGTTTGAAACTAGGTTATAGAAAATTCTGAAATTTCGGGATCAGGGGTAAAATGGTCATTTTACCTTAGGAGGGCATGTTAGTCTTTTTCTCTTGATGAGTTTGTGCATCTTAGAAGTTATAGACTTCTAAGAGCATGGAATGTGATTGTTGATTCACGTGCCTTGTATGACAGGCGTCTGAGTTTCTACGGTTGCGGACCGAGTTGAGATTTAAAGAGTTGTGGTTTGATTCAGGCAAGTCCTTGCGACTTACTTAGCCAGTTTCTGGATGTTAGTTGAATGATAATGGTGGTGTGTGCGATGTGTGTTTATAATAACAACTTGTTAGGACGACCATTGTTATTATGTGTTAAGGCCCAAGTGTATGTATAACGGGCCGTGACATCACTGCCCAGCTCTGCCAGGAGACTGGGAGGTTCTCTATACCCAGACCATACAGGTACACGGTGAGATGCATCGGATCCACTCCTGATGGGTACACGGGGGCGGAGGCGAGGTTTGGGAATCCCTCGTGTCACAAAATAAGTATCATTAGAGTGAATGACTTAAATAAAGATAATAAATGGGTTGTTGGAAAGCATGATGAGTGTTTATTATTTTATGTGTGTGTGTGCTATTATTATTCTCCTAATGTTTAGACAACTAGCTAATGGTTGTTTTGTTGTGTTTTTAGATTTACTGCAGGTTAGAACAGCAGCTGAGTGATCCGGAAGTAGTGGTCAGCCGGGTCTCCGTACTCCCTAGAGTGGTGTTGGGTGTTTACCTTGTGGTTTCTTTCTTCTTGTTAAAGATAATTAGTCTTTTGTGGTTTAAATACTATAGGCTGTTAGACGTTGTTGCATTCATCTCTTAAAAATACTATTTTATAAATTTCGGTTTTTCTTATTTGTGTCTTGTTGCAAGATCCTAGTAATATTGTTGTCAAACTGAGGTCGGGACCCATTGTGAGGTCCTAACCAGTAATATCCCGGGTTCCGAGAATCCGGGGTGTTACATTTGACAGGTTGTATTATTAATAACAAATGAAGTGTTTTAAAATCAAATGTTAGAGTCGGAGAAAATCTTTTCGTATCGGATTCGGATCACCATTCATCAATTAATGAATATGTTTAGATTCGGGTTTTTTGAATCGGATCTTCATATTTGATAATCGGATTAGACAAATAGAATTTTTTGTTCACCAACCCTTACTCCACATGGTCGTTCGAAGAGGGGGTCACATATAATACGAGCAATAAGTTTAAGTGAGATTTATTGAATTGAACATTTAAACTTAAATTGAAACTTTAAAGGCATTAGTTTAACTGAGATCTATTAGGTTAGAAGTAGATCGGGTTTACTCTTAATCAGTGTTCGAAAAAACATGAGAAAGGACGGAGAGCCACCGTCTAGCCGGATTTAAGACGGTCGAGACAATTTTTTTAATAATTATTTTCATGTATTTTACCCCTAATTTTGTGTAAAACATTATGAATGCAAATAAATATTCATTTGAGTATTTGTTCAGTTCAAACTTAAAAACATAAAGCATCATAAAATTGGCAATCAAAAGAAGATTCATTGTGCAATAGAAAACAAAACAATCAGAGACAGACTATACAAATAGTCGAATGGAGAATTGAAGTAGAAACTAAAGTATCAAAAGATTCATTAATCACTATTCGTCGGAGAGGCGGAGAAGAAGCAAACCAGAGGTGGAGGGGTTGTCGGACTTGCATAGTCGCAATTGTCATTGAAAGTCTGAGCGAGAGTCGTAGAAGGAGATCTGGAGAGAGAAGTGATGACATGAATTATGACCTTAATTTAGGCATGCATTTAGATAGATTTTTCCTTTATTTTGCATACATGGACATATATTCGTATCAATTTTGCTTATATTGCCTACTTTGTGAGAATGAATGTCTACACATAGATTTGTTACAATTGTAGGAAATATAGTGCATTTTGGATAAAAAGGAAGCATGGAAGGACAAGGTGTTAAGAGGACAGCATACTGGAGCATATTGGAGTATAAAAGAAGAGCAAGGATCATAAGAAGAAGAATGCAAGAGGAATGCAAGTAAGGAGTTGAAGAAAGTACGTAATAGAAGACAAATATCGGTTGAATAAAATATATCTCGGCCGAGATTTTATTCAGGTTCTTCCGAGATATCGCTAATTACGGCTCATGACTCATGCGTCAAAACCCTAATTTTAATTATTACAGAAAAAGGACGATTCGAGAGACGAGAGTCGAGACGCTCGGAACGCAGAGAAAGACGGCACATGCGATAGAGAGTTCGGAAGAGAGATTACTATATCAATTGAAGATCTGCATCGTTAGTTACAACACTTGGAAGGATTGAGAAGATTTGTGAGGATTTATTGAAGGGATATACTTAGTTGCTAGATTTCGTTGTTTGAACACAAAGTTGAACCTTTATTGTTGCTTGACTATGATTTTGATATTTGAAGACCATTTGCTAAGTATTCTTTGTCCTTTCCTTAGTTATTTCGGTTTTATGTCTTGTTCGTTATTATACAGCTTTGTTAATCAGAATATGTGTGTTGTTGGCTAGAACTCTTGCGATTCTAGGTTGATTAGTTGATGGTTGTGGTATAGATGATGCTAGAATGAACCTTTAAGTTAGATTGGATCCGTAAGGTTGAGTTTAAGCTACGCAGTTACCAATCTCGAATTGATCTCAAGAATCTCGGCCAAGATTTGAGCAAGAATAACCCGAGATTTTTCGTGTTTATCCGTTCATGTTATATCCTTAAGCTTAGGTTATAGATTGTCCAAATCCTAGTCTTTTTGAGCTTTTCAAGCCTATATCTAAGCTTGGTAAGAGACTTACCCGGTAATTCCCTTTCTTAGTTGTCAACGATGACGAGTTCTACGTAATAAAGGTTTATGCTTTTATTAGATTTGAGTGTGCATTCACCTTGCCTTTGTGAGTTAACCTAAGACTTACCCGGTAAATGTTAGTTCTATTCTCTTAGCTTGAGTTGTTGGTTTGAGATTATAGTTCATTTCCTTAGATCTGTAAGACTTCTCCGATAAAAGGACCTTGTTTTGGGATTAACGGATAGTGAGACCTCCCTCGTAATCTATCCCACCTTAGAAACACATTTCTTTAGCAACCCAATCTTGCCTAGAAGATCTTTAGAAGTCTTGAATCGAAAACCACAACCTGAAGCTATGATCTCTGGAATCTGCATTCTTTCCTGACGATTATATATATCTTCGTTGATTTCATTGCTTTGTTCTTTGATATTTGCAAGTTCTTTCCAATATTTGATATATTGCTTGATTTCACTATAGTCCTTCTGATCAACCCTGAAGTATTTGTTTTTATTGCAATTGATCCGTACACTGCGGATTAGCTTATTTGCATTATTTTTGGTATAAATGTAAGACTATTTTCGTTCATATACATACACGTTTGAGAGCGAGCAAGTTTTTGGCGCCGTTGCCGGTGATAAAAAGGGATAATAACACACCCTAGCCCCGGCATCGGAACACAGTTTTCGCCAAGAACAAGAAGAGTGGGGAAGTAATAAGGCCGCAACTATCATTGAATGTCTAAAACCCTAAAATCGAGTTTTGGGAAAACGGGACATTTTCTTCAAAACTCATCCCACACCATCCCATCCTGTCCATCCCATCCAAAACTCGTCTTACCCATCTTGAATTTGTTTTCCTCTTGACCCGTCCAACCAGTAGCATTTTGGTCAAAACCGGGACGGCCAACCGCATATAGACGGCGTACTTTGAAAAGTTACTCTCATTGACTAGCAATGCTAGTAAGTTTTTGGAACCTTTATCACAAGTTACTATCTTACAAGGGGTTCGATAGTTTATCATAAGATGGATAACTAGATATGATTGAGTGATGTCGTTTACCGATAATTATCCGCGGATAATCGAATCAAACAATTATGTTCAGATAATCAATTTTACTATTATTTAGTTGAAATCAATATTCAAATATGAATTTTCCTCATTTCTATATTATAATTTTTTGATTATAATAAGTAAGACAAATAAAGGTGTATGAATCCTTTGAATTATTTAAAATAAAACTTATTTAGACATACGGATATTTATTTTAAAAATAAAAATGAAATATTCGATAGAGGGGAATATTGCCGATTTATACATATTTAAAATTAAATTTTAATATATAAATCTAATAAAATAAATATTTAGATTATTAATTATAAATTTATCTATATTTTTAAACAAATATTAGTAGAGTCTGCATTTATGACAAAAAGCTTAATTTTACATATACATGGAATTTCATTCTTAATTTCAATACAAAACATACCAAACGAGTCCATAAATAATAAAAGGTTAGAAAATCTTCATTATACCAAAATACCGTGTATAAAACCTAATAAAATAATTATTATATTTGTAAATCGAGGGAGTAATATTTTAATCTTCACCAAAAGTAATGAGTTATTTATGAGTGCATATAATCCGGTTTTCTTTACCATTAAATGAGCTTGATTCGTTTGGCTATCTTCCACTAAATATTATATACTCCATTTTAATTGTACTTTTATATGATAAAAGTAATACAAAACATTGACTTATGTAGTGTGAAATGGACCTTCTTTTTCTTCATTATCTCCTAATCAAATCAAAAGAATTTTAGTAGTGCAAACACTAGGCACTACGACTAAAGAAAATTTAGGGTTGTTAATAACGATGATAATGAGCCGGGTGATAGTTAGTTTTTAAGATGTCATCCTTCCTGAAAATTTTTCCGCACAAACACATTTAATTTTAGAATTCTTTATTCTCACTCGAACACTAGGGGAAAAAAAAATTTCTTATTGACATGGGTAGCAATCCATACTTATAAGTTAATCGCAATCCTCATTTGAAATAATGCGGGACGATAATTTCACAGAGTGCTACAATCTTTCCACTTAAACTTCTGACGTCCACGTTAGACACAAGGACCGTCCACCGAGCCAAGTGTTACCTTTGATACAATCTGTAAGACTTGAGGTCTTAGGGATGTTGTGCTCGCGCAGAAACTTCTCAAGAGGTCACCCATCCTGAAATTGTCTCTTTTGTGTAGGAGGCGGAGTAGTGGTGGAATGTGGTGGTGGGAATAGAGGGACAGGCTCTGAAGCATGATGGCAGGTAGAGGTGTGAATGTGGGAAGCGTGACAGATGGTTTGAATATGGGATTGGTTGAGGTGGATGGGAGGGGAGGGAAGAGTTACTGTGAGGAGATGATGGGTGTTGGGAAGGCCGGTGGGGGGTTGGAAAGGCGATGGTTGTTGCTTGATGAGGTCTTCTGGGACTGGTTCATAGGGGTTGGAGGAGTTGGGTGATGAGATGATCGATTTAGTGATGGAGGAAGGGCTATGAGTGAGGCCGGAGATCTTGATGGATCTCTTTTCGTTTTTTTTGGAGCCTCCCATGGAGGGTGAGAGAGGGAGGCATGGTGGCGGGGGAGGAGAGGGGCGCGTGGGGCGCGTTCTCCATGAGCCGGAAGAGGGATTTTTTCACTGCTTGTGAGTGTATAATTTTATTTTCAAAAAAAATAAGTGGATCTCCTGCTCATATTCTTCAGAAAAAATATCATGTTCATAAAAGTCATCGATACATGATCCTGAAGGTATATGGAGTATGCAACGATTGAAACATTTGACGAAGCGTTGTATATGTTAGTGGATAGATCAAGTTTAATGTCAATAAGACTGTACATATAAATATATATTTACTTTTGAAAAGGTTTTGGGTGAAATTCATGTCAGTGACAATAATTACCATTGTCAACCGAACTCGTAAATAAATCATCAACCGTCACTTTTTCGGATTTTCGTTCTTTTATTTGGTTTGAGTGAATAAATAAGAAAAAATTTGGTCAATTAGACCCTTTTCTATTTCCATTAGTATTGTATACCCCTTCTACTTTTACCATATTTCATTAAGGGCCTGTTTGGTATTAGATTCATAGGGATTCATTTAGATTCATTTAGGTGTATTCTTCGGGTTACAATTTTTATGCATGTTTGGTATCGGTTTTAGTTTTTGTATTGTATTCTTTTTCGGTATTCTTTTGCCAAAAGAAACCCGAAAAAAGAAGCTTGTGGAGCCAAGCTTCTTCGAGATTCTTTAGGTTAGATTGTTTGATTTACCTCTCATACCCTTCACTCTTTTGTCTCTTCTGTCGTTGTTTCCCCACGTCTCGATACAACAGGATCTCTAGTCGTTCTGAAGGGCATGTTGAAGGCCTCGCAGAGCCTCCGTGCGCGCTCTCGCACCCGGTCTCCTCCTCAAATTCCTCCCTCGCTTCCCCAATTTGATCGCCTTCGAGTCGTCAATGGTCATCGACGACCTTAAGGTCTTCTGCCTCGCCAGCTACTGCCCCAAAATCGAGACCCTAAACCTCAATATTGGAGGCGAATTGAATGATGTGTCGGATTTAGATGATATTACCGATGTGAGCATGTACGCGATTGCGAAATGGTGTAGGAATCTCTCGACGTTTATGGTTCGGAATCGCAGGAAGATTGGGGATGTTGGGGTTTTTTCACTTGTGAGATTCTCTTGTAAACTGAGCTGCTTGGATCTATCTGGATGTACTGCGCTTACGGATCAAGCGATGTTGGTTGTTGGATTGATGGGTTCGATCCGGAATTTGAGCTTGCAGGGTTGTTCTTTGATAACTGCTAAGGGTATATCAATGTTGTCTCCAGGAGCACGTGAAAGGCAAACGAAAGAGAAGGGAAGAAGCACAGACAGAGAACTGAAAAATTAGGGCTGCTCATCAATTAAAATTGAAGGGCATTTTGGTCAATTAAACATAAATAATCTATATCAATAATCTTATACCAAACACAAAAATTCAATGTAAAAAACAATCTATAAGAATACCCATCTACAACAATCCCCAAGAATCTCAACAATCTCCATCTCGAAGAATCTAAAAAAAGAATCCCCATCTAAAAGTTGGAAGGTAAGGAGAACTGGAAAATTAGAGCTTGCAGGGCTGTTCTTTGATCACTCTTTAAGTTGGAAGGTAAGGAGTTTAATTATGGTATATCTACTAAATATATTTATTAGAGAAAAATCTCGAAAAGAGCTTACTTAGCTAATTTGACCAATGAATAATTATTGGATAATTTCTAGTGAATTTAATCGATTGAAAATTCAAACTTCTTTATATCATCTATTGCTAGCTTGTTACATATATGGCCCACCAAATTTAGGATAACAGAGAATAATTTAAAATTATAAATATTTTAATCTCATGCAAAATAATTTGGAATATCTAGGATAAGACCTCTACTAATTGACATGCATGTGAAAATTAAATGACTCGAAATGGACAAACACGATGCACCATAGTAATATTATAATTAGGAATTACCAATTTTCTCGTAGTGGAAAATAAAAATACATAAATACTTAAATTTATAATTTGCGTATATTGTTTATAGTAAATACACATTTGATAAATAAAAAAAAAAAAATTGACC
>BSUD01000439.1:21644-42370 GCA_033239045.1 Fagopyrum esculentum | reverse complement strand
ATTTTAATTTTGACTTAAAATATTTATTGAATAATGGCATAATTGTAATTAAAATGTGGCAAAATTGTAAATATTTGACAAAAAGTCGCATGGTTAAGGTGTTGACATGTAGACTAAGAGGGTTCTATTTTAGTAGTATATATAGATTCTGTATTATGGACACAAATTTCGAGAATTATTTATCAAAAAAATAAGTTTGAAAAAAATCAAAAAAAATTAAAAGAAAATTATATATAAAAAAATTTTTGTTAAAGGATAAAAACTAAAACATGAAAAGTAAAAAGTTAGATTCCAGTTTTATAACTTCAAGTGATTTATACCTTGTGGTTTCGTCTACGTAAATATATGAGTTTTCAGAAACCTTAAAAAATAATGAAAAATAGATAAACATAATAATAACTATATATTTAAGATTCTATTTTCCTCCGTCGACACAAGTCCGATTTATAATTGCCAACTTTGACAGTTGATGTCTATTTCCATCAAATATGATTTTTTATAAAGAGGTAAAAATATTGCAAAAAAAAAGTATATCAATCTACGATTTACTCATAGAAAAATGAGGGGTGGGCATATCTACATATAGATATCCGAAGTCTCCGATATCCGATTGATAATTTTATCAAAGGTCAATCCAAGAATATTTGGATATCCAATACTTTTTGATGGGTGGCATATCTTATCTAAAACTTGACCGAAATATTCGATCCGTCAGATGTATCCAATTCATTTATTCTTAGAATCCTGACTCGTTTTTAATCATCCAAAAATCTTCCCAAATGAGGACAACTGACGTATATTCTCGAATTCGGATTTTTTTAGATCGATTAGATTTTTTGGTCATCCCCTAATAGACATATGTTTGATTAGATTTTTTTAAAATCATCTATTAACGTAATTAAGCTATATCAGCAACGGGAATGCTCGACAAGGAGTCTTCTTGGCCCCCTAACAATTCATGTGATTGGATATGGAAGATGTATGCCCAACAAAAAATTAAAAAATTTATATGAAAAATATCAAAAACGGTATCCTAACAAAAACAAAATTTGACGAAAGAAGAATTGTAGTTATAGGCCAGACACTGTGAATTTTGTAATCACCAACTCGAAGACTCGTTCAATCTACTCATTGAATGCCCATATAGCAAAAATGTGATTGCCAAAATTGATAGATCTATCTCAACCAACCTTAACACCATTACTATGGAAAACAAAAAAGCACATAAAACTCTTACAAAGGAATACAAAACAAATTGGTCTAAGTAATTTTACACGCCTTGTAACTAGTTGGTGGAGTATATGGTTCTTCAAGAACAAAACAATTTTTAACAATCAAACAAACAGATTGGATTACAACATCTTAAACTTCACCAAAAGTCAATTTCATAATTGGAAAACTCTCATTACGGACAACGACGATTATGAATTTAATCATTTGCAAAAGAACACTAATCCCATCACAAGAAAGAAAAACAACATTAAGTGGAATAAACCAAAGTCCGGATTCCACAAACTTAACTTTGATAGATCAAAATTCAACTCGGTTGTAACATCCATTGATTTTGTTATTCGGAATCATAAAAGAGAAGTTGTTAGTTTGGACTCTAGAAAAAACAACTATAACATGGTAATTAAAGTCGGAGCTTTTGCGCTCAAAATCGGACTTAAAGAATCAATCATATTAAAATTAAAAAGATTGTTGTTTGAATGTGATAATTTATGTGTTATCAAGATACTACAAGAAATTTGGAGTTGTCATGTAATAGCTAGGATTTCCGAATTCTAATTAATATTGATTAACTTAATCATTGATAGTAATTGACATAAAACTCGCGAAAATTTCGCAAGTGATGAGTAAGAGTCCCACCGTTATGTTCCTGGCGTAGTTTTGGACGTTTGGGGAAATTTTTACTTTTTTTCCGGGTAATTATTTTTACCCTCCGGTGTACGTGTCAATCGTAGTAAAAATCAAGGAATTCCAGGGGTCGATCACAGGGACTTAGTGAAACAAAGTCCAATTACGGTAAGCTTTAGCAATTACTAACCACAAGTAATCAAAACAATCAAAGATGATAAAACTCAATAAAGGAAATATGCAATTCTAGGGATTAAAGCATCTAGTTGTGGTTCCAACTCAAGATCTAAAGATAAGCGGACAAAGCTGAGATTTTGCAAAGGGAAGGTGTTACTAAAGTGGAATAGATCACCGGGTAAGTCTCACTACTCACTAATCCAAAACCGTAACTCCTATTACCGGGTAAGTCTCAAGGAATTAAGATAAAGAACTATAACCTCAAACTAACACACCATCTAAGGGAATAGAATCAACCTTTACCGGGTAAGTCTCAGGCTAACTCACAAAGATGGGATGAAAGCACACTCAAACCCCAATAAAGGATAAATCTTTATTACCTACACTTATGATCTTAGGTAAACAAACTAAGGAATTACCGGGTAAGTCTCATCCTAAGCTTGCATTGAACCAGGAAAGGTGTAATAAGAATAGGATTTGGCAAACTCTAACACTCAACTCTCAGTTTCGGATCAGATAAGTCACCTCGGTCAGCCAAATTCCACCCCGGCCGAGATGTTCATCGACTGAGCGAGATGCTTAGGGTTAAGGTTAAAGACTCGAACTTTTAGGGTCCTACTGTGATTAATATCATTCTATCATTGTTTTTCCCACAACCTTCAGCCAATCACCCTAAAATCACACAAAGAGATTAGCCACTCATCATCATGAAAGTATTAATCAAATATATGGGAAGAAAAAGAATAATTGAACAAGAAAACCTTAAGAGAAAGGCTTCAATAACTGAATCAATTATCAAACACAAGCGTTCCTTGGATAGAAATCCAACAAGACAAGACAACAATGAAGAGAATCTAAGATGATCTTACAAAGACCCTTCAAAAGCTATAAAAGCTATAGACTTTCTTCCTTCAACCTTCAAAAAGGTTCTTTAAATCTCCCAACTGGAGTATGGCTGCAGCGGTGTATAAACCCTGATCGGTGGTATAACATGATATGGATTTGTGGAAAATCCAACCATTTTTATAGGAAAATTACTCACCAAAGATAAGATATCTTAGGAAGATCTCTTCCCATCAAAATAGGTAAAATATATGATCTAGCATATCTTCTTCCTTCCAGGAGTCAAGCCCCAAAATATAAGATCTCTTTCCAAAGATAAAAGATCTCGGCCAAGAATAAAATATTCTCGCCGTGTTCCAGGTGTTCGCCTCGGTCGAGTCGACTTCTCTGGATCACCTCGGTCGAGGTGAATCTGTAGTCAACCGAGGTGAGTCATAACTGAATGTGAAATCTCTCAAATCTGGTCCAAAGTGAATCTTTAATCCATGGCTATGTTTCCTGGACGTTTCCTTATGTTCCTGAATGTAGCTCCAATGACTCCATAGCTCCTTTTGCTCCTTTTTGATGCAAAATGTGCCATTTTACCTACGATTACAACGAAACTTGGTGTAGACCTCGATTCCCGCAAAAGTAGATGAAACGACAATATAATCACATAATATACATGCAAACGTGTAGATTATTGAAGATAAAACGTCCAAACAAACCCCAAAATATAGACTATAATTCATGCTATCAGAAATGATCAGGACATCGGATATGTCCTAGATATGAAATAAGATGGAGAGACAAAACGGCCAAAAGAGTCGTTATTTCGTTTCTTAACGGCTAATAAAGACAACTTAGGAATACACGTTTTTCGAGGCAGTTGTGGAATAATTATCTATACAATATTCCAGATTTAATGTTCCGATCTCGAGAAGTTTGGAGAAGGAGGTTCGACCCGCCTTTGGATCGGTTAAAGGATAATTATCGACTTTACTAAAGGATAATTATCGTCTTCACTATAAATAGCGGAAAATCCTTTATTAATTCATTTCCTTTCACGTTTCCTCGTAAAAGCTCTAATTTCTCTCAACTTTCAAACTCAGATCTACTCTCCGTTTCTAATCCGATTTCAATTACGTTTGAGTTTCTGGGTTCCTCTCTTTATTCTCTTCATAACGGTACCGAGTTTCTGCATTTCCGAGTATATGGAGGGCTGGTCGAGCATATATGTCACCAGGACGGTTCCGTCGCTCAGATTCCGATGAGTTTGATGCCGTCCATGCGTAGCCTGCGTCGTTGTGATTCGGAATCTTCTTTTAGATCGTCAATCGGGTTAGTAACGAATAAGTTATGAATTTATTCGTTTTCCATACTGCGATTTGGCCTAAATTGACTTTAGGCTTGTCAAATAGGACAATTATAAATTCCATTATGGTCGTTATATTATTCTGGTGATTATGAGTTGTTTGTTTGATGAAATCTGATGACAAGGAGTTTAGAAATTGATTGCGGGCAAAACGTTATTCTGGCAAAATCTAATTAATTAATTAAAGGTTAATTAATTAAATTAGGATTGGAATTGAGATTGAGGAATGTTGATTAGATATACCTTGAGATTTGAGGAATTGTGAGATATGTTGAGATATTGAGGTTTAGTTGGTTGTGAGGCTTATAGATTGATTATGATCCTTATGGATCCCTTGGGTCTAGATGTGACCTTTTTGATTGATAGGAGTATTGATATCTCTTTATGCATTGTTATTAGGTAGTGTCCCTCTCAAGATTGGAGGTTGATCGTGGTTGTGATTGTACGAGGTTGAGGTAAGTTCGTAGGACTTACTTAGCTACCATCCCTATATTGGGTGTTTGCATGAGTGGTGTGTGCTTTCTATGTTTGCTATGATAACATGAGTTGTCGTTTTTATCGACCTATATTTTATTGACTGCCCCACTGCGTGGCTGTGATAACTTTTCCCTTTCATCCCGCCGTGGAGTCTGGGAGGTTCTCTGATGTCGGGGCCAGACTGGTTTACAGGAAGGGCGCAATCCACTCCCATAGGATACACGGATTGTGTGACCGATACTCGTACAGCTGGACATTGCACTCAGAGGCGGGGATGTATCGGTCCTCGTGTCACATACTTTCATCTATCTATATACATACGGTTTTTTTTTGAGTGAATGGTTATTATATAAAGATTATAAATGAGTAAATGTGTGATAGCATGCTGATGTGTTTATCTTTCATGATTGTGCTTGTGCTTATGCATTACCTCATATATGTATGATTAGCTAACGGTTTCATACCATGTTGTAGATGTTTACAGGTTAGGCGCTACTGGGTGATCTGGCAGGGTGACAGACCGAGGACTCTCGTACATTAGGTGGTTGGTTTGGGGTTGTTGTGTTTCCCCTCCTGCGTGAGGATGATCTTTTGTACCTCCTGTGTGAGGATGTCGTTTTATATACTCGGCTATGTTGTTGTTTACTTTGGGTCGTACAGTTTATACTGTTTTATGTATTTGTTTTATATCTGTCAGTGCCATGTTGTAAGGTCTAGTGAACTTGTTGTCATGCTAGGGTCAGAATCCATTGTGAGATCCTAGCCCAATGTGACATCCCGAGTCCTGCGGATTCGGGGTGTTACATTGGGTGATTACGTATCGTAATGATTATATTCGACTCCAGACTAGATCTTCGCTTCTTTGAAGAAGTCTAGGTCAGACATGGTCAGACATATGTATAGAGAAATCAATGATGTTGCTGACCGATTGACCAAATTCAAAAGTTCGAGCCCCAACACAATTATTTTTTTATAATCCCGAACTCCGTATTTTTTTCTGTAAGGATGTTTTAGGGTGGATTACCTCAAGAAAATAGTCAATCCTAATCGCTTTTCGTTTTTAAAAAATATTCTATTCATCTACGTCGACACAAGTCCGATTACAAATTACCAACTTTGGCGGTTGATGTCTTTTACCATCAAATATGATTTTAATTATAAAGAGGTAAAAATATTGCAAAAAGGTATATCAATCTACGATTCACTCTAGAAAAATGAGGGGTGATCATATTTAGGTATTCGAATTCTCCGATATTCGATGGGATAATTTTATTAAACGTTGAGAATATTTGGATATCTGACACTTTTAGATGGATCGCATATTTTATTTGAAATTCGACGTGGATATCGATATTTCAATTATATCCAATTCGTTAATTCTTAAAATCCCGACTCGTTTTCAATCATCCGAAAATCTTCTCAGACTGGATCACACGCCGATCGATTAGATTTTTTGGTCACCCCCTAATAGAAATATGTAGGATAATGAAGCGTAATTAAGTTAAGCAATTGTCAAAGTACGATAATGATGATAATTTATTTAATCCATGCACACTTAAAGCATGTCAGACTAATTTTGCTTAAGAGGTCCACCATCGTCACCATGTTTTACGGCCGAAGCAATGCCCTCACAGTAATGAAACCTTTGACTTCTTCACTCAACACGAACCTCGTACGATAATAAGAACAAAGAAAGAGTGCTTAATTTACACTTAAAGGTTAATACTTTCATATGTCTCTCTTATAAATCTATAAACGTGGAAAATGCCTAAGAGAAACCGGCGTGATTTCTTTCGATATGTTCCGTCAACGGCAACCTCCCACGGCGTTGGCGCAGCCACCAGAGGAGAAGGTGGCTGCCGGCAGAAAGACGACGTGGCTCTTGCGGGGTTTGTTGGCTGCGTCAACTTCTTTCTTCCTCGTACTTATGTTCACCAAAAACTTCGTTTACTCTCAAGGCATTGTAAGTTTCTCTCATTTCATACTTTTACGTATGCTTACTTCACTTCCTACTCCTAGCTAGTTTTACTTCTATTTACTTAGGGCTGATACACGATACAATCTACTCGGGTTTGGCCGAGCTTGAGCATGTCAACACTCGACTCGTTCGGATGAAGCTCGTTCGGCTAAAATAACTAGGGGTGAGCAAAAATATCCGATCCGCTAATCCGAATATCCAATCCGAAAAAATCTGAAGATCCGATCTGGAAAAATCAGAATCCGAAGATATCCGACAATGGGTGATCCGAGTCCGATCCGATCCGGGCATATTTTTCGGATCATCAGATCGGAGTTTAGATGAAAATGTCAGATCGGATCGGATATATCCTACTAGTATAAGAATAAATGTCCGGATCGGATACGTATTGGGGTTTAGATGAAAAGGTCGGATCGGATATATCCGACTAGTATAAGAATAAATGTCCGGATCGGATCGAATCGGATATCCGGATCAGATCTTCGGATTGGATATCCGTCCGGATAAAATTGTCAGATATCCGAGTGTTCTCAGATCCGACTTTTCAAAGTTTGTCGGATCGGATAGCCGGAGATGCTCACCCCTAAAAATTAATTATATGAGTATTATTTTAGACGAGCTACTCGGGCTCGGCTCGTCAAAAGCTCGGCTCGTACTCAACTCGTTTATAAATGAGCTGAGCTTAATCATGCTAAGACTTGACTAGTTCAGTTTGTATAAGACCCCTATATAGGCTAAGCTCAAAAATTTTAATGAAGCATTTTTTTTAGATTGTAACACCAAGCTTTGTGTTGAGTTAACTTAAAATTTATTCTTAGGTTTTTTTTTTTTGGTGGATAACTCTTAGGTTCATATGTACAATGTAAAAATGCTTACTCTTAACTATGTATAATTTCTTTTCCTTTTTTTCATTTTGCTTCTAGTATGGCTTTGCAACAAGTTTTCAAACAATATCATCAATAAAGAGCCAAGTTCCCTCCAAAGATGAATACACCATTACTTGCAACATCACCACAACCACCATAACCACAACTTGCCCTACAAACTACTCCCCGGAAAGCTTACCGTCACCGAAACACGAAAACACCTCTGAACCACGTCCGACATGTCCAGAGTACTTCAAATGGATCCACGAGGACTTGAAACCATGGAAGAAGAACGGGATCACAAGAGAAATGATCGACGACATTGCAAGATTCAAGAAATTCCGACGATTTCGGCTCATTATAGTGAATGGAACGGCGTACGTTAGAAGTTATGGCAATGCGTATCAAACCCGCGACACATTCACTCTATGGGGTGTACTCCAACTCCTTAAGCTTTACCCTGGGAAGGTTCCGGACCTCGATTTGATGTTCCAAATCGAAGATAAGACTTCGATTAAGAAGGATGAGTACGAGGAAGGGAAAGCTCCTCCATTGTTTCATTATTGTGGGTCGAATGATACTTATGATATTGTCTTTCCTGATTGGTCCTATTGGGGTTGGTAATCGTCTTATCTTTTCTCTAGCTCGTTTAATGTTGATAGTCTTTACGTGTGATATAACTTAGTATTGTATGTGGTTGTTGATTACAGGCCTGATACTAATATAAAGCCATGGGTTTCGTTGAAGAAGGATTTGGATGAAGGGAATAAGATGATGAAGTGGGTTGATAGAGAACCCTTTGCTTTTTGGAGAGGGAACTTGTTCATGGGAGAAAGGAAGAAACTTCGTAAGTGTAATTCTACTAAGGATTGGAATACCCTTATCTACCAACAGGTGATTCTCATAATCTTGTCTTCCAATCTTGTTCATGACTCTTGTTTGGTAAGTAATATACATTAATGGAAAGAGGTTAGACCTTGGGTTGCTATAGGAGCCGAGCATTTACGTGCTCAAACTCGGCTCGTTTATGATCTAAATTTTAAAATGTGTTCGTATTCAGCTCGTTTAGAATATGAACAAGCCCGAGCATACACAAGCCGAGCAATTCGGCTAATATACCAGCCCTATAGTGTTATTTTAGTTAAACGAGCCGAATTTTAGCTAAATTAGCTTTAATATGTTAACCTTAGTCGTTTGATTCATTGTAGGATTGGAAGAGGGAGATTGAAGAGGGGTTCAAGAACTCGGACTTATCAAAACAATGCACACATAGGTATAAGATTTACATGGAGGGCAAAGCATGGTCAGTAAGTAGGAAGTACATTTTAGCTTGTGATTCCATGACCTTACTTGTCAATCCATTCTACTATGACTTCTACACAAGAGACTTTGTTCCATTGAAGCACTATTGGCCTATTGATCCTGATAACATATGCAATTCTATCAAGTCCGCCGTCGATTGGGGCAACCAAAACCCTAATAAGGTATCCTTCAAACAATCTCACATCTATTATAAGTAGGGTTGTTCAAATTCCGATCCAATAGTTGATTTATGGTCCAAGTCCGGATTGGTTGAGGTCTTGAACCTATGAAAACCCATCGTGACTTCTCCTTATATATTGGTTTTGAGTCTAACGTGCATTTACATGTTCAGGCAGAAGAGATCGGGAAAGAAACTAGCAAGTTCATACAAGAGAATATGACAATGCAAAAGATATACGACTATATGTTTCACGTATTGGTCGAGTATAGTAAGCTATTAAGGTACAAGCCGACGGTGCCGCATGGTGCCGTTGAACTATGCTCGGAGTTTTGGGTATGCCCTAGGAGTGAACTAGAGCATGCCTTCAAGGTTGAAGCCGCGGAACTAAGGCCATCAATGGAGGCTCCTTGTGCATTGCCACCTCCGTTCGAGGATTCCGAGATGGAGGCTCTAGAGCAAGAGGTGAGTGCAGGTTTCGTGAAAGCTAGGGCTTGGGAGGAGAGTGGTAAACCCATCGTTTAAGGATATACTTCCAAGAAAGTGAAGATAGAGATGAAGTTGATGTAATTTCTTTACCTAATTACATTCCATTTTTTAGAAAAGAAATGCATATTGATGAATTAATTTCGATGGTTATATGTTAGTAGCAGAATGAAGTTGATGAATACATGTTATACTCCATAATAAGATTGATGGTTTATCATATCAGTAAGATACTCATTAGTCTAATACTACAATCATCATAGTTAGTCTTACAGTTTTGATTTACTTTTATTCATCGATTTGAAAATGGTGTGGCCGATGCATAGCAAAAATTAGACCATATGAAGGAACTGAACAAGTTGTCGCAGGAATTTACCCTGCACGTCTCATTAAGACAAAACGATTAAAATATAAAATAATTAGTATTATATAACACTATCACTTTATTAAGAGCATAAACTTGTTAAGTAAAGAAAAAAATTAGGTGATTTTTTTGTGCTTTTGTTTATAGACCCTTCTAATTTTTATCATTATTATTTTATTAAGGGTATATTTACTTAATGAGTTTATGTTATAGGTACTCTTATTTTTATAAATATATCTTAATAGAGTAATAGTGGTAAGTCAATTAGAATGAGTCAAATTATCTAAGCAGCCCCTGATATAAATATATTTAGTAAGTGTACTTTAATCAAACCTCTACTTTCCAACTTCAATTAGAATAAAAATGAAAAAGCTAAATGCACGAGGTTTGTTTTACTAGCATAAAAAACAAACGCATTCCGACGGCGCTCAACAAGTAAAAAAAAACAAAGAATTTGAGCGTCAGCGCCTTCGGAAGGCGCTTAAATCTTTTATACAAAAAAAGGGCAAAAAGTAGGAAGGCGCTCAAATCTTTAATAGAAAAGAGGGCAAAAATAAAAAAAAAACAGGATTTTGGGCGCCAGCACCATGCGCCGACGCTCAAAACCCTGTTTTTTCTTATTTTTGCCCTTTTTATTTATTTTAAGATTTGAGCGCCGTCGCAAAGCGCTCATATCTATTTGAGCGCCACCGCAAAACGTTCATATTCGGTATCAAGTAAATTTAAAATTGTGTATATAACACGCCCCCAATAAAAATCCATCCTTTCAATTTTAAATTGGGCATAAACTCTTTAATCTTTATTCAGTCACATTTGATGCGCCGAAATCATTGTATCTTTTTCTCAGCAATTTTTCGTAAATCTCAACACAAGCAACCATTTTAAGTTAAACTAGTATGATACCCGCACCTTGTGCGGGTTTTGAAAAAAATAAGAAAGAATATTGTGAAATAGGTTTTTTTACGTGCTTTTGTTTTGTATACTTCTCTAATCTAATCGACTTACCAATATTAATTTATTAAGGATAAAATTTTTATTGGCTTTAATTGTGAGAACTCAATTTAAAAATACTGCGTCCACAGCGCGCCACGTCATCAACTTGTGCTCTATTTTAGTAAGTATAATAGATAATAGATTTGGTTTCTATAAAATTATTATTTTAATAATAAAAGATTTTATGGTTTAAAAATAGTGTAAAAAATAAAAATTTATTGGCTTTAATTGTGAGAGCTCAATTTAAAAAATCTTACGTCATTAACTTTGCTCTGTTTAGTAAGTATAATAGATAATAGATTTGGTTTCTATAATATTATTATTTTAATAATAAAAGATTTTATGGTTTAAAAATAGTGTAAAAAATAAAAATTTATTGACTTTAATTGTGGGAGCTCAATTTTTAAAATACTGCGTCCACACACATCATCAATTTGAACTCTATTTTAGTAAGTACAATAAATATGCACAAAACTTTTTTTCAAAATTCAGTGTCAACGGAAATATATTAAAAAATCCTAAAAAGTGCTTTCATAAGATAATTTGGCACGTACAATTACTCAAGTGTTTATAGCGCAATAATTCATCACAAAGATTCCTCCAACTAGAAGACAAAGGGGAAAGTAAAAATCGATGGGCATAAAAATATCAACTTAAATGTTGCATCTCATTTCAGTATTCCTACTAATTAAGGCTTAATCACATATGAAGCAGAATAAGAGGCCGTGATTATCTCATTAATCCACCATAAGATAATAAGAAACTGCTTAGTCCTTTGCCCAATTTGATACAACACCATCGTTGTTGTTGCCAAATCCCAGCAGTCAATGGTTAACTCCCTGCATCTTCCCACAAAGTCTAAAAGCTCCATTATTGGTCATCCTCCAGGTTTTTTAGTCACATTTGATGTTTCTGTAGATCCTCCTCACGAACAGCGACGCCCCAAGGTAGCCTACCGCACCTGCATATACGAAGATAAATGTTGGATAGCTCAGACGTTAGACCGGAAACCAACAGGGTTTCCTTAAACGGTTAATAACAGAAAATAATGAACGGTAAGACAGAGGAATAAAGAACACGTTTTAGTAGAGTGTAACCCTCCAAGGAACAACATTAAGGGGCCGTTTGATTTTAACTCCGAAATCGGAAATAGAATGGAAACGAATCTAGTCCATACGTATACCCTTATTCATGAAAATTTTTGGAATCATTCTTGTGGTTTGAAGTAATTGGAGTAGAGTTTGATTACTTTTGATACCTATAGGGAAACAAAATGTGAAGAAGCAAGTGCATTTTGCATTAAACCACAAGGAATGATTCCATAAAATTTCACGAATAAGGATATATATATGGACTAAATTCGTTTCCATTTCGTTTTCGTTTCCGTTTCCGAAGTTGGAACCAAACGGGCCCTAAAGCTTAGAATTTGCGTCATCACCGAAAGTGGCACTGCGGCAAAGTTTTACAAGTCAATGAATAAGCTATTGCTGGCACGCTGCATCAATTAATCGCCATTTGTTCTTACTTCTTTAATATAAGTATCATGTGTTTGCCGAGAGAAGGTTACTTAACTATGAAAAACTCATTAAGTGATGCACATATTAGTGAAGAAAACAGTGAAAATGGCATATAATGGAAATGTCAACCAGAGTGGAGGAAATGTGGAGACGAGGAAATTGTGACTTACCACATAGGATACCGAGGCCCAGGCAGAACATCAGAGTATAACCGAAATAGAAGCTTGTCTGGAAGAATCCCGACATCTTGGTCTTGGCATGGTAATAGTATACAGAATATAGGTAAACATAGACAGCTGTTGAAGCTGCAGAAAAGAACGAAGTCCATTGCCAGTGATAATTTTCTGCGTTTAGCAAGAAATATATTCCGACAATAGTGACACAGACTGTGACAATTACTAGGATGAGGAAAACAAGAAGCATGAACCCGTAGACATAGTACACCTGTAAAATAAAAGCAACAGCCGGGTATATGTAAATGATCAGATTCTATTTGGTTAATCAAAGATTCAACGATAACAGCAGCAGCAGCAAGAATCATCCAAAATTTTGTTCGACATTACAAACATGAAATTCTACTGCATACCTTGTAATTCCAAAAGGAAGTGAAGATGAAGTACATCTCAATGAAAATGCTACCAAAAGGTAATAGCCCTCCCATTAATGAGACTACTGATGGTGTGAGATACCATTTCTTCTCAGGAATTGGACGAGGAATGGTCTTCACACGACAAGGATTATTAGGAGCACCACTCCAATTTCTGCCTAGAACTGTACCAAGAAGTGCTAGAGGGAAAGAGATGAAAGCCCAAATAACAAAAACAACCACCATAGTGCCAAAGGGAATAGCAGCTAGGGACCCATAAAATATGGCAATAGTGTTCAAGATGAAGCCAATCCCAAAGCACATGAATGGAAATAGGGAAGCTGTAAGGATCATGGACTTTATCCAATTTTTGCCTGAAAATGAAAAAAGAAAAAGTAGGTCAGTATTTGTAGGAGATATTTTCCGAAAAAACTACTTCATCTACACAATAGAGAAACAGTTGGAGTGTATACCTCCATTACGGGAGTACATCCCACCACTCACATAACCAGCAATAAATGAGGTAAGAGCGTAGCATACTATGAAGGTTGTTACAATTGCTCCTCTCCTGTATCAAATTAGAATATGCCTTAGAAGTATTGATGGCAGTCTACATTGAAAACAAAAAAGACTAAAAGAAATTGTAAGTTATGTCCCCCTGAATCTACAAGGCAACAATAGCGTAGTGCTCGATACCTACCAAAAGATCAATAAAAAGGAAAAACAGAAGTCTTTGTCCCCCAGTCAAATCTCTTAAAAAAAGGAGAGAAGCCTAAAACTGAATTAAAAAATTCTAAATGGAAAAAAGAGAAGAAAGAAAACTCGGCTGCCCTCTAATATTATCACACTGCAAGTGCAAACAAGAATTGTGCATCACAAACAATCAATATCTGATACAGCTGAACCTAGAAACATTTATAAACATGTGAGGATCCTGCTCAATATATTTAGGTTACCGAGTGGGTCTTGCAATGAAGAGTGGCATGGCAAGGTACACTTACCAAACTCAACTACATCCAAATCCAATCAATCAGTGAAAAGAAACAGATTATCACAACTTGAACCTAAGAAAGGCACTTTCAATTGATATTCTACACCTACCCAACATAAAGCATCCCAAATATTGCTAAAACGATGACAAGGAGAATGAGCAATGCCAATTGGGCTCCAGTGCCGACAACAGCTGAAAGTATAACAAGGCTGAAAGGAGGTCTGAAAACATCTCCGTGAATGAGTTTCCATCCCGACTCTTCACTCGCATCTCTTTCCTGAATTGTAAGGATTAAACTATAAGATAAAGTTTAATTAATTGACAAGTATACAATAAGTATTCCATTGAAGAGAGAGGGTGATAGTTCCATCACGAGTGACAAAAAACTTAGGTGTAAATTCATATATATAATCAACCTTTACCAATATTTTCTGTCTTTTTACCATATAATGAACTTCCACTCACTAAGCTAAATTAATTTGATCAATGAATCAGTTCCTATCAGCTACACTGATCCTGATAAGAAAAACTGGGAGAATCTATGGTGTGGATAAATGTTGTAGGTACCCTCAAGGTGGCCACAATCTTAAATTGCAAGACACTGGTGACCAATAGGCCCAACAATGAAAATGCAATAGCTAGGGCTGTTGATGATAATGACATCAATGGAGGAAGTATCAATGATGATTATATAATGCAAGAGAGAGATGGTCAATTGTTGGGATTTTAAAAAAAGTTCCACTTTGAGCATTATTCAGGACTCCCATGAGAGTGGTAAGATAGTCTCTATTATTATCGATATTATTGTTCCACTTACTCTACAGAAAGAAGGTCACAGAAATTTATCGTTTGTCTGACCTGTCGTTTCCTTTCACACTGACCATAGTTCAACTACCGATATCAGTCTATCAACTGCATTCAGCAGCTGCTTATATGTAGTCAATAGTGAACCTTTTTACTAGCATTAATATCTTGTTTATAGTTGAAAGGATCATGACACCCCAAGAAATAACTGTCAGACAGTTGAAAAGTGGAAACAAGATTGATATAGAGAGGTCACGAGACTCACAACATTATACAGACAAAATTATAAAATTGTAATGGTGCAAGGGATGCTGTATCAGTAGACCACTAGACCATCGAGAACATATCGATGCATGAAAAGAAGAAGAAACAGAACATTACCAAAGTCTCCAAATCATCATCTTCCCGAGCATACTTTGCATAGTCATTTCTTAATGTTCGCATCAATATCATTGACACCAGACCAGTAAGGAATATCACCATCATGAATGAATTGAAGATTGAAAACCAGTGAAT
Organism: Fagopyrum esculentum; assembly: GCA_033239045.1. Lineage (NCBI taxonomy): Eukaryota > Viridiplantae > Streptophyta > Magnoliopsida > Caryophyllales > Polygonaceae > Fagopyrum > Fagopyrum esculentum. The sequence continues at coordinate 27,081 of BSUD01000439.1, read as the reverse complement.
CTGCATCGTTGAAAACTCTCAATTAAACTGCCAGAGTTAAATTAAAATAGCAGGAATACAGTAATGAAATATAATTCTATAAAAATAATCAATTTACACGGCAAAATACCTGATGCTCGAAGAAAGGATGATCTAGGTAAACATCAAAACGGCGAGCAAATGTGACATTAGTTGGTATCCACTTAACGGAGTAAGTCATGTCTATCGTTCGTCCAGCTACGAGAGGTTTTGCGTTATCTTGAGTAAGATTGACATGAATAATCTGTTAAATTAAGATCTAGCATCAACACCTTGAAAGGACACCTTTCTACATGTAAGACTTCCTAAGAAAATGTGATTTCAAACAAGATCTCAGAAACAACTAACCTTGTCATTGTTATACTTTACAATGATATTCTTATGTGTGAAAAGTAATGGATTAGCATTCTCGCCATTTTTATCTGGATGCCGCTGCCCAACAAAGCCTGCTCAACAACAAACAAGTTACGAGACAATCTAAGCCACTATAAGGAAGAAGAAGAAGAAATACACAAAGGTTGCCATATACATACCCCATAGAGGCAAATCATCTGGAATTGCCGTCCACATGTCAATGATCATAAATAAAAATGTTAGTTTAAGAAAAACTCTTATAAACATATCATTAGATGGTTATCAGGCTAATCAAGAAAAAAATGTTAAGATCAGCCTTTAAATTGGCAGAAAAGAAGGTAGCATAATATTGTTCTAGGAGAAGTCATCCAAACTGCACGGAATAGAAGGAAGGCATGTGGGGAAGGAGGAGCACATCTAGCTACTGGCTACTAGTACTACAGCATGGACGCCAGTAAGTAAACGAAGGGGAGAATATATACAATTTCAGTTAAACTTGTAATAAACCTCATATATATTAGGGGGAAAAGAAGGTTTTAATAGCACATATGGGAGTAATATATACAATTTCAGTTAAACTTGTAATAAACCTCATATATATTAGGGGGGAACAGAAGGTTTTAATAGCACATATGGGAGTATGGAACCTAAATAAACTAAGAGTTAGTAAGGGGCTCCTACTTCATTTTCCAATGGAAAGAAAATATAGGTGATTGATACCTAGTCCCAAAAAGATACAGGTCATTAGTATGGTAATGATCTCAGATTCTCAATACAGCTTCACGGTGAATACTGAGTTACTGAAGAATCCTAAAGGCCAAGCACAACTCATTCATCTCTCTCTCTGTGTAATGGGATACACCCTATGTATATCAAGATAGATCATATAAAAATAGAACAAAATAACTAATATATAAGACAGGGACAAAACTGCGGGAGCAAGGACTTGGCAACACTTATTTATGTTCAATTTGTAGAACTTATTATAACACAATCCCATTAAGTCACAATAAATTAGGAAGTTCTTGGCAGACACCCATAAAGTAAACCTAGCATAACCATGTATGTGCATGAGATACAAGCGTACACAGGTAAATGGCATTAAACGTAGAGAAAGAGCTGCATGGACAAAGGCCTCAAGAAGTTTCTCCTACGGGAGTTTTGGTAGATGAGCCTAACATACCGATGAAGAATTCAAACCAATAGCTATTCTCAATTGCATCCTTGAATTGTGTAACCTTGGCTTCATCGAGTTCAAGATCGCACATGAGAACCTTATCCACATTCTCTAGAAAATCCAACGCATGAAATAAATTAGTTGTTGAGGATAATCCATAAAGAAGAAAAAGCTCAACAAAGACCTAGACTTACTTTGGAACTTCAAATCGAGCTGACTATCAATAAGTTCATTTCCACCAAGGACCTCCCCAAGGCCACCCCATCTGTGGGCGGTATGACCAGACGAATGACAGAAAGGGAGGATATAGTAGTTGTAGGTTTCTTGTGGGTTATTATAAGGGCCAACCTTATTAACCCAGAGAGTAACTGGATCTTCTGGTTGATACTAAAAACACAAAAAGTAGAAGATCAATCCTATATTTATAAAACGAAAAAAACATCCTATGAGTAGTCATGTTGAGAAAACCCAGAACCTAATAAAAGAATGCAATACAATACAAGCTAAAAATGTCCGGAACAAAGTTAAAAACTACACAAAACAGAAGAGATGATCCCATGAGTCTCAACTACATTGAATGGCCAGAGCAACTAAATGTCAGCAAGATTGAACCACCACTGTAGTCCAAGGGAAGAGATTAAGCCAACAAAAATACAAAAGATCAATATGGTGCCACTGTGGTTTGGTTTTATCTACACAGTAGAGACACTCCTCTATCATGTTTTTCTTTCCAAGGTTTAGAATGCATGGGCTTATTTCTACTACATTTTCATTTATGTTATGACTAAAACTAGATCTCTCTTACGTGGGCAAAATGAAAAGCAAAATCATGACAAAACTATCAGCAAATTTGTTTTATGATCTATACAAAATATAAACCAAATTCCTGCAGTGAGAAAGGCAGCTCGAAAGCCTCAAAGTGGAGTACTGCAGATCATGTAAAGAGAACACAGATGAAAGAAGTATGAAAATTTACCAACCGCTTTATGTTTCCATGGAGACCAATCTCACGGCGTATCTAAAATACTAACTGAAATCAATTGGTTAACCGCAATTTCTTCCAAGGCCTAATTCTCAAACAAGCAACAACCCCGCATCCCAGTAATTCAAAATTACAGCACATTTTCCATTCTTGGTCAGAAATTCTTCTAATTGAATTTGAAGGACATCTTAAAGGCAAACGAATCTTCAATTGCGCAACTTTTTGAGTTTTTCGAGATTAAAGAGAAGCAGACGCTTACAGTGTGATCCGATTCAGAAGAGTCAGCAGGCGAAAGGAGGGAGAAGGCAAGCAAGCCGACGACGAGGTTGAAAGATCGGACGGTGAACGGCATTGATGTCGCCGGCGAAGGTCAGATCAGATCGACTTGATTCGATTCACCAATCGCCTCTTGAGAGAAGAGAGTTCAAAGCAATGTGTTACTAGTGATGAACTCAAATCCGATCCGCTATTTTTATTTTATTTTATTTTTTTGCCCCTCGTTGCTTAATAATGAAAGCTATTTTACTTTTTTTTTTATTTCATTAGGTTTGTATACGAAGAAGAACGTCTTACAACGAAGAACGGCCAAATAAGGACGACAATTAGGGCCGTTGCGTGAGACGATCTAGTTCGGCTCGCGTTTGGCTCGTTAAAAATTTGGTTTGGACTCGATTTATTTATAAACGAGTCGAGTTTGTGCATGTCAATGCTCGAGTCGTCGGGTAAAGTTCGACTCGTTCGGTTAAAATAATACTAAATGAGCATTATTATAGATGAGTTACTCGGGCTTGACTCGTCAAAAGCTCGGCTAAGGCTCGACTCGTATAACACCCCTAATGACAATAGCCAAATGAGTTCATATTATATTATATAATATAATTTACATCGAGTTAGAAGGAGAACGAGCAACAAGTTATGTCTTTAACCCTTTCTGAATAGCAAATTCAGTCCTCCTAAAAACAACATTAGAAGACCTATAAGACGTAAGGTTGTCATGCAAAACCTGTTGCACATCTTACGAATTTCAATAGCATCGGGCGTAAGAAAACCAAAAGTGTCGAAAACGAACGGAATAAACACATGTTTGTTTTCAATACAAACTCTCATGTTTGACCACCTTAGCAGAAGTCGCATTAAGCGTCGTCTTACACACCACAAAAGTCTCGCTATTCAAACAAACTAGTGGGAAAACCCCAGTCAAATCAATGCAAACATGTTTTCCATTCACCAATCGAAACACCAAGACATCTGTCACCCTCAACGTGGACCTTCCCTCACGTGGGTCAGCCAAGAAGGACACATGTGCCTCCTTCTTAACCGAGACTTCCGCTCTCTTATACACATCACACAAAAATCACGGACTAGATCATGCCTATATTTGAAGACAAGAGACTCTTTACAATGAACCGCATGCTTCCAAAAAGTATCCAGAACTCTTCGACAATTGGGCATAGGACAAATCTCATAAAACCGGGTAAAGAGGAATCATAAGGCGATTCACGTATTTGTTGAAGATAATAAGTTTCAACATCTCAAGTGGAGACATTATGAGTCTTGTCTATAATGTCGGTGGACTACTCATATTCTCAATTGGTTTTAGGATGGAACCTCACCAGGTTTTTGCATGTTGTGCTTGAGTCTAACGTGCATGTGCACTTGTATGTACACAACCTTACTCTACGGTCCATTTGTGTCGGACTTTAACATGGTACTAAAGTAGTTAGTCTCTATTCGGCCCACAATTCTAACATGCGGGCAAGTGTCAAATAGGTATGTATCTTAGTTGTAGTTGTGGGACATGTTGAAGATAATAAGTTCCCACATCTAAAGCGGAGAGTCGGAGACACTCCGAGTCTAGTATATAAGACCGGTTGGCTCCTCCTTTTGAAGAAATAAATTATAAAATAATTTCAAAAATTAATTTTCAAAAATTAAAATGTACTCTATTGTTCTTTGAAAATTATAAAAACAAAATCTATATATTTTTTTATTATGTTTTTTATATAAATTTGTTTTGATTTTAATTAATATTTAAGTAAAATTGATGTGGCATAATAATTTATTAGATTAAATATGATTTGACATTGTGATTATTTATTAGTTTTAATGATTTTTTTATTATAAAAGATTTTATGGCAAATCCGTAAATATCTTGTGGCAATATAGTAAATAAATTGGAAAAAAGCTGATGTGGCTAGTCTTAATACGTGACAAGTGGACTAAGTGGGTTCTGCTTTAGTATTATACAAGTGGACTAAGTGGCAATATAGTAAATAAATTGGAAAAAAGACGATAATTGTGTGTCAAAAAAAGTATGATAATTCACTATGTTGAGAATTGTCTTAATTGTTATGTGATACTTGTTGTAAGATTATATTTTTCACATTATGAATGTAAGTCAAGCAAGAATTCAAATCATGCAATAACAATCGGGAAAGAGGATTTCAGGACAATATCCTTTGAGATACTCGAATTCCGAGTTAGTATCAATCCTATACAAAATTCGTGTTCTATTATATAAGATATATAAATAGTCATGTGTAAAATATATACTAACAAAAAAAAAGTGTAAAACAAATCATTAAATTTAAATTAACAATATTAAATAATAATATATTAAAATATGAATGAAGAAATTTATATAATATAAGTAGCATGTCTAAGTCAAATTTACAATATCAAATAGTTAAATTTAAATAATGAATTATCTAACCATTAATAAGACTAATAACTATGTCAAGTTACTAAAATGATAAATTTTTTTAAATATTTTTTTTAAATTCAAAATAATAACAACTATCAATTAAACTAAAAATAATACAAACTTTAAAAATTATAGAAAATGATACATATTATTTCAGGAGTTTTTTTTCTGATTTTTTAAATACTTTTTGTATGATTTTTTT